>JBAGKK010329809.1:0-19462 GCA_037177015.1 Euceroptres primus
CCCTATCGGCGAATTTCCGAACGCATGAAAAAACTACTGCCAGTAATAGTACTGCCAGTGAATTCTAGACCACAGCCATAGTTTACACGTACGCATGCGTACATACGTTTATGCGCAAATACCTACTGCGCAGCTTCAATATTCTTTCCGTGGAACCTGTATTTTTTCAACTCTTCCCCCGAAGTCTTGAAATGTTACAGGTCCGAATGTACATTATTTTAAAGTAATTTTTATCATAAATATGTAACCAATAGCTGAATTAGATTTATTTTGACTTGAAAAAAATAGTTTCTTTCAGTGAGTTGATAAATTTCTCTCTGTCCACAATTAAGATACCATTGCTTGTTCTTGTATGAAAAATTTGAAAATTGACGCAAGTTGAACACAGCCTGTCGTCTGCTAATGTTGTTATCGGCAACCAACAGCCTCGTCATGACCTTCACATTGTTGATCCATTCAAATAGAGGTCAAATTTGAAATAAACAATTATTTCTAGTTTCGTTTGCGTATTTCTATCCCAGCTGTATAGTAATTCAGGTGCCATAATTCTCCATTGCGTGAACAATTTTACATTACGTAAAAGACTGTGAGTTCTATTTATTTATTAGCTTCTAAGTATTATAGCTTTTAACAGTTTTGCTTTCACAATAACAGCGTGCAGCAGGGTGTTTTTCTTAAAAATTAACAACTGGGTCAAACACTCTTTTAACTTTAACATTGATATCTGTTAGATTATCAGTTTTTTAAATTTCAATAATTATACTCTCTCCTCTATATATACTATGCCTTTTGCATAATCTTTACGAGAGAAGCATTTATTTTAATCATGATATATTAAATTCCTTCTTCTAAATGAAAGGTCAAATAAGCACTAATTTTTTAAAAAATTGAATTTGAATTTTAGGTTTGGATTTTGTGAAACTGAACGAACTGAAAGTTTTTTAGACACTGTATTTTGTGGAATTTAATTTTTATGTGCAAGTTTTTTGTCTGTACGCAATAGGTACAATAGTATTAAATTGGTTATTTTAGCAAGTTTAAGTTGGTTTTGGGGTTTTGAGATGTTATTAAGGCTTTGGTTCTTTTGTATATAATGTGTAAATTCTCAATTTTTATTATTGCTGCATTTATTGTTTTATGTACTCCAAATGATGCTGATGCTTTTGCTTCGCAAGTTGGATTAAATAAATACAATTATTGGGACTTGAGAAGATCAAAAAATTGAATAATTATATTTTCAGAACAACTTCTTTTCCGAGACAGAATATTTTTGGCTAATTTGTAGTAAAATATTAGTTTATGTTCCAACAAATGTATATTTTAATTATGACGAAGGATGATCTATTCTTTATTATTTTTTTATATTTTAAGTAGGTTTTTTTTGTCATATTAGATACTTTCATGTAAAGCAAATTTTTAATCTTAAATTAAATTAAATCTTAAATTCTTAAATTATTAATCTTATTTCCAAAAGTGTTTGTTTTTCGTAGTATAAAAATAGAATCTGCATGTAAAACTAATGGAGCTCAAGATAAACGTGATCGTCTTCGTCTCTTGTTCGTATTATTGAATTTAATAATTCCCTTATCTTATAAGACATGTATCTATCTTTTATAGGCAGCGTACAAGGAAATCAATATTATTTTGCTCAAAAAATGATAAGATACCGGTGCAAAGTTTAAAATAAATCGAAGAAGTCTTTACGTTGGTTACGTTGCTCTTTTCCGCTGCTTCATTCACATGGACTCGATGGTTGCACTAAAGAAATTTGTTTGCGAATCGATGCAGCAATTTATCAAGAAATTTCGGAATTTCATTCAACATGTGTTCACTTGCCAGTTTCTCAGTTTTTTCTGGTGTAATGTAAGTCCTCAGTTTCTTTTTATGTATTTCATCGTTAAAATTGAAATTAAATTAATAAAATTTATTTCGATTCGGCGGTTCACACTTTTTTAAATATTAATAAATAAAAAAATTAGTTGAATAATTAAAAATTGCGTTTGAAATCAGGGCAATGTTTTAGAATTTTCTCAAAGACCTTGGAGGCAAAAAGGATTATTTAGGTGAAGATCAAAAAGTGTTGAATTTCAACGACGATGAGTTACTCTGTTCCTTGATGGAATAATTTCAAAAGAATCGTCTGTAGGAATAAATTTAGACGCTGGAACACTTAAAATGTTCCGGTATTTCTAGACTTGAGATGTAACTCTATAAAGTAGAATAAGGGCAGACGCCTAGCTTTATGCATGTTCATGTAGCATAACTTGGTAATGTAATATTTTTACGCTAGAATTAACTGCTTTGTTCCCAAAAACTTATATATTAAGGCAAGTGCTTACTAAGCGCTTGTTTGTCAAGCACATTTCACGCGTAAGTACTTTTTCCTCATCGACCTTCGCTCACTTTCCTGTATTACCCTTAATAATTTTCTGATTTTCACATATTTATGCATTACTCCTGGGACAATGTTTGATTTTACATCAATCAAACAGAGAGCAAAATTTTATTTTTACTGTTGGAATAATTTTTCTAATTTTCTAAAATGTATTTTAGACCCAGAAGATAAATATGGCAAGGCAGGGATCAATCGACAGCAATCAAAATGTGGAGCAAATAAGAGTTCTAACCTTGAATAAAGGAGAGCATCAAGATGGGATTTTGTACAGACTCAAAAAAGGCTAGTTACACATTTTCAAAGACAGAAATGCCTTTATTGTTTATTTAATTGGAGCTTTTATTTCAGGATGGCAAGTTCAATTCAGACTGGGATCTTCTCTGCTCGGAAGAAAAGTCTATATTTTCGTAAATCACCCTCTGACGAACGATCAAAAGTATGAGAGACATACCTATCGGCGATTAAAATGGGACGACGAAACTGCAATCTTGGGCCTAACTTCTGCTGGTTCCTTCCATTATTACGCCGCAGATGCAAAGTAAGTGCAAATCCTGAAAAGAATTTAATGACTCTAATTAAATTAAATCTAATAATTCTCCTCTACTAATTATGATCTATGTAGAATGGACAATAGTTCAAAAGCCATTGCATCAGGATATCTGTTGGTGGTTCCAGAATTGAGAGTAGGAAAAGATGGCGGAGAACTTCTTCTCGATTGTATTCAGTGTCAAACAGTACTGACGAAGTGTCTCGGATCTTTTTCTACTTGGGAAAACAAATTGTTGGTCGCGAAAAATTCTGGATACAATATGATTCACTTTACTCCAATTCAAGTAAGCATTTTCTAAATCTCTATGACCTCTGCTTTCCATTGGAATTTTTGTTGTTAAATTACCTGTAAACTCTTATTAATGGGAAATTTGGTTCCCATTAGGAACTAGGGGCTTCCAGGTCCTCATACAGCTTGAGCGATCAACTGAAAGTAAATTCCGCGTTCAGCAACGGAGAGAATGAAGCAACCTTCGATGATATCGAAGCCCTAGTCAAAAAGATGCGCAATGAATGGAAAGTAGGTTTTTTTCTATTAGTGTCTTTTCCTACTAGAAATTGTTAATCCTTTTCGCTATTTCCTGTTTAGGTACTTGGCATTTGTGATATCGTTTTGAATCACACAGCGAACGAGAGTCCTTTTCTTTTGACGAATCCAGAGTGCACTTACAATTGTTCAAACAGTCCTCATTTGCGTCCTTCCTATCTTTTGGATGCGACACTTTTCGAAATGACTGTTCAAATCGCAGCTGGAGAATGGGAATTAAGAGGTATCCCGGTCGTGATCGAGACTGAAGAACACCTAAATGTAAGTATCATTTTTAATTTTTAATATTTAAATTAATATTAAATATTTTTTATTAATTGCAGAGTATTCGTCATGCGCTTCACACGTACTTTTTGCCGCTAATTAAAATTCACGAGCTCTACATTGTGGATATTAACGAAACTGTGGCTGAATTTACAAGTCTGGCTCGAAATCAAATGCCACAAGAGGAATCAGATTCGGAAAAAGAAAGCATCCAGATAATCAGAGACCCTCTTTTCCGAAGACTAAAGGCGACTATTGATAAGACTCTTGCATTACGTCTGTACAATACTTACAGGCAAATCAATTTTTAGACATGAATTTTTTATTTCAAAAAAATAATATCATGGAAAGCTAATTAATATTAGAAAATCATTTTGAATTTTGCAGAACTGACTGTTTTGACGAAGACACGCGATTAAAACGTTGCGCAGAGGATCTTAGGAAGAAATTGCAAGAACTTAACGATGTGATTATCAATCAAGTTCAAAATAATCTGAACGCTGCCATTGAAAATACCATCGCTAGTATTCGCTATTTCAGGGTACAACCGGACGGGCCGAAGCTGAAAGAGATCAGCGAAAGGAATCCTCTCGTTCCAAGGTATACAAAAAAAAATTTGAATTTTTTAAATTTGTTACTGAGGAATTTATTTCTAGGTATTTTACTGATTATGGAACACCGAGAAATTTAGTCGAAAGAGAAACGACGATGTATTCTGATGCAGGTCGATATCTAATGGCTCACAACGGTTGGGTCATGAACAGCGATCCTCTGAAAAATTTCGCTGATCCTGATTCTAACGTTTATATCCGCAGAGAGCTGATTGCGTGGGGAGATAGTGTAAAGCTTAGGTAACGTAACAATAATTCGTTAAATGTAATTTAATACATTTAAACTTTATAAACCGCCCTTTCATGCAGGTATGGCGAGAAACCAGAGGATTGTCCATTTTTATGGAAACGAATGACTGCCTACGTTCAGCAAATGGCGAAAATTTTCGACGGTGTGAGGTTGGATAATTGTCATTCGACTCCAATACCTATCGCAGAGGTATTTTAAAAATTTTCCATTTCATTTTTATATTATAGAACTATGTAAATTAAATTTTTCTTTCAGTATTTGTTGGACGAAGCAAGAAAAGTTCGACCCGATTTGTACGTCGTGGCTGAATTGTTTACAAATTCCGATCAGAAGGATAATATTTTCGTCAATCGTCTTGGAATAACGTCGCTTATCAGAGGTAACAAATATTTTATATTTTTAATACAAGCATTTATGAAGTTGGAATATGATTTTGTAGAAGCCATGTCAGCATGGGACAGTCACGAAGAAGGTCGATTAGTCTATCGCTACGGTGGTGAGCCTGTTGGAGCCTTTCTCCAACCTCAAGTACGTCCCTTGATTCCAAGCATTGCTCATGCACTTTTCTTAGATTTGACTCACGATAATCCTAGTCCTATTGAGAAACGTAGTGTGTTTGATTTGCTGCCAAGCGCTGCTCTAGTCTCGATGGCATGTTGCGCCAGTGGAAGCAACCGTGGATATGACGAACTGGTTCTTCACCATGTAAGGTTTTAATTTATACAATTATTGAAATTTTAATTCCGTCAGTTTCAAATTTATATAATTTTTTTTTAGATACACGTTGTAGATGAAGAAAGACAATATACTTCCTGGACGGACGACATTAAACTAGAAGATGAAAAGACAAGTCTGGTTGGTCCAAAGTCTGGAATTATTGCCGCTAAAAAAGCTTTGAATAATCTGCACTACAGTCTCGGACGAGAACAATTCTCTCAGGTTTGTGCTCTCAGGTTTACACTATTTAAAATTACGGTTTTAAACATAATCTTATGAATCGATTATTTACTCAGGTTTTTGTTGATCAAATGGATGCGGATGTGGTCGCTGTAACAAGACACTCACCATCTACTCATGAAAGTGTCGTTCTAGTTGCATTCACAGCTTTTAAGCATCCCGATCCCACTGCTAATGATCTTCGACGTCACCTCAGACCCTTGCGAGTCGAAGGTGTCGTGGAGGAAATTATTTTAGAGGCTTCTCTCTCTCACAAGGACGTCAAGTGAGTAGTATATATAGAGTACTCAAATATTGCAAGATCAAAATTAAAAACTTGAAAATTTGCAACTACTTTTTAGAAACGGCATCATCTCGCCTTTCCGCTATCCTGAAAAATTCGTCAAGGATGAGAAGATTATAAATGGAATCTCCGAGTACTTGGTGAACGTAAAAGAACACATTCAGATCTGTGATTCCCTAGTGTTGGAAAAAGTTGATTCTGGTGATCCCAAAATTACCCAATTAAACTTTGTCAATTTTCAACCAGGCTCTGTAGTAGCAATTCGGTAAGTCAAACACAGTTGTAAGACTTATGCTAATCAGAATCATGTTTAGGTAATCGATCAAACAACTTATCCTAATTGCACAGTAATCAACCGAAAACAATCAGAAAATAAACAACATAATTAATAATAATGATAATTACGTCTTTGATTTCAGAGTTTCCCTTCACGCCAACATAAAACCAGCCCTTTTGAAATTGCAAAACACAATCACCGCAATTACATCTCCAAAAACTTGCGAGTTGCAAGTCATCGTTTCTCGAATGGATCTTGCGGATTTGAATAAGGCTTTGTATCGCTGTGATCAAGAGGAAAGAGACGAAACGTGCAATTCTTTCGGAGTGTACAATATTCCTGGTTATGGACCTCTTGTTTATGCTGGTTTTCAAGGTAATATTTTTAATTGTTTATCAATTATTTTTTAAACCATTGTTTATTTATCTTTAGGTGTTGTATCATTGCTGGCTGATGTACGACCAAATAACGATCTCGGACATCCATTATGCGCCAATTTGAGAGAAGGAAATTGGTTAATCGGTAAATTTTTCCGTAAAAAAATATATATAGTTTAAAAACGTAATTGTGTTTCAAATAATTAAAAACGTTTCGTTTCACACAGATTACTTGTGGTCACGACTGAAAGAAGACGAAGGAACATCAGCTCTTGGAGAATGGTTAGAACATGCTCTCGAGCCCTTAAAGACGATTCCTCGGTACTTGGTTCCCAGTTATTTCGACGTTATTCTTGTTAATGTTTACACCACCTTACTCGATCAATGCTACACTTTATTTTCAAGGTTAATATTCATTTATGTATTCATTGACTTTGTGCTATTTGGACGTGTACACTAACAAGAAATTCATATTTCAGCTTGGATGGATCCACTTTTATAAAACTCTTGTCCCTAGTCTCCGTGCAAGTTGGTGGCGTAGTGAAATCAGCCCAGCTTCCAGATTTGTCTCCCAATCTGGACCCACCAAAACCGAAAGTAAAACAAATAAATGATAAAGATGAACAAATCTGTTTGACTTTGTCGGCCGGTTTGCCTCACTTCGCAACAGGATACATGCGAAATTGGGGAAGAGACACTTTCATCGCCCTCAGGGGTCTCTTTTTATTAACTGGTCGATACGATGAAGCCAGGTTTATTATTCTTGGATTCGCTGGAACGCTTAGGCATGGGCTTATACCAAACTTGCTCGACAAAGGTAAATGTGCAAGGTAAGTTTATCAAATTTATTTTTTCCCTTGTTTAAGGAATGGAAAATTTTTTCCCTTGTTTTCCAATGTTTAAGACATTGTAAAAATAAATTTTCTCTTTCAGATACAATTGTCGTGATGCAATTTGGTGGTGGCTCTACACTATTCAGTGTTACGTCCAGGAAGTTCCCAATGGCCTAAGAATCCTTACGGACAAAGTTTCACGGCTTTATCCAACTGATGACTCTCCTCCTTTACCTGCTGGAGAAACTGTATGTTTTAATTTTATGCAAAGAGTAAAAAACTTGATCATTTGTTTAATTTGAGGACATTTTATATTTCTAGGATCAGCCTTTGCACGACGTGATTCAAGAAGCGTTAACTGTTCATTTCCAAGGTCTGTGCTTCAGAGAAAGAAACGCGGGGAAGCAGATCGACGAGCACATGACGGATCGTGGATTCAATAATCAAATTGGCGTTCATCCTGATACTGGCTTTGTCTTTGGTGGCAACGATGCCAACTGCGGCACCTGGATGGACAAAATGGGTTCTTCGGAAAAGGCAGGAAACAAGGGAAAACCCGCGACGCCTAGAGATGGATCAGCCGTAGAAATTGTGGGTCTTAGCAAAAGCGCTCTCAGCTTCTTGGCAGAATTGTATAAGCAAAACCTGTTCCCCTATGGCAGCGTACAGAGGAAAAACCGAGATGGTGCGCTATCTTGATAGAAATCTTTTTTGCATAAAAATAATTAAATTATTTTACAACTGTGATCAACTCTGTTTTTTATACATTTGATTTAGGTTCTGTGGTCACGTGGAGTTACAAGCAGTGGGCTGACAGAATCGCGGCGAATTTTGAAACATATTTCTATATTAATGAAGAACCGACGGAAGGTGAATTGCGACCGGATTTGATTCACCGGCGAGGAATTGTTAAAGACACTCATGGAGGCTCACAACCTTGGGCCGATTATCAATTGCGACCTAATTTTCCAATTGCTATGGTAGTTGTGAGTATTTTTAATCTAATGCATTTCTGTACATTTGAATCTCGATCAATTATAAAAGAAAATAATTTTCCTTGCAGGCTCCAGAATTGTTCAATCCTGAACATGCATGGAATGCACTGAAAAAGGCTGAAGAAATTCTTCTAGGTCCGCTTGGAATGAAGACTCTAGATCCTGCAGACTGGGGTTATAATGGTTTTTACGACAATTCAAATGACTCTAACGACCCTAAAGTGGCACATGGATGGAATTATCATCAGGGTCCAGTAAGTTTTGAAATCTAAATAAATGAATCTATGTAATGTGCTTGCGCAGTTGAACTCTATAGTTCAACTCTCGATAGTTGAAATAATTTAAAATCACATTTAAAAAATGTTGATTAATTAATTAACGAATTGTTTCTTTTCATTTATCAACTTCTTTTTTTAGGAATGGCTTTGGCCGATAGGTTTCTTTCTCCGAGCTCGACTTCATTTCGCTCCATTAGTCGGCGGTAAAGAGGAATTAAAAAGAACCATAGAATCAACAGAAGCAATAATTTCTCGTCATCTGATTGAAGCTTCCACCAATCACTGGAGAGGACTTCCGGAACTCACAAACAAGGATGGCGAATATTGTAAGGATAGCTGCCGCACTCAAGCATGGAGTTCTTCTACGATTTTAGAGGTATGCATTTAATTTCAATATTATACATTTATTGAATTAAATCGAAACCATTTTATAATCGCATACTGTTTTTTTTTTTATCACAGGTCCTGTATGAGCTGCAGAAACTTAAACGTGAGTTGAAATCCGACTACGAGACATCTGCTGAGAATTGATACAATTTTGCGTGTGTTCACCACCGCTACTTACACCTAGAGTACCTAAAATTAGAAAACGAACATAGCGCAGGAAATTATTTGCAACGAGAGAAGCTATGTACTGACGAAAGAGCACTATCTGCACAACGCACGGAGACACACGCATCCTCCACACCCCTAAAAACCACACCATCTCATAGTACAGTGGAAATAGATATTATCCCGCTCGATGAAGAAGAAACCTCGAGCTCCTCGAGTCCAGAAGAATCCAGACAAGCGCCTCCCATCGATATAAAAGTCAACTTCTCATCATCTTCTTGGAAAGCAAATGCAAGTTCAAGCTCGAAAGTGATTCACAAAGCAGCTCGATTTATTTACAATTCCGGATTGAATACCGATTTCGAGGGTATTGAGCAACGAAAAAAATCAAACGAAAATGCAATTGCCTACTCGAATTCCGAATTTCGGAATAGTGTCATTGATGACGATTTTAGACCTTGTGCGGATCATGAATATGACGAGGTTAGTTCAAAGGAATCCGAGTCCAAATTCAAGTTAGACATTTTAGATTATTACGAGAGATACAGTCCAACAACAGCAAAAACTTTGATAGATACTCTTCTGCTTTCAAGAAAGGAAATCTGCAAGCAGTGCGCTAGATTCGAAGACAGTCCTGTTTACAGCGATCGTTTGGTTTATGCAAAAAGGATTCTCTGTGCCAGAGAAATTGTAATGCTTCAATTCGGAGATTCAGTTAATTTTAAAAGTTTTCAATCGAGTAATTCTCTTCAATCTTCTCACCTTTGCGATTACATGCCAGTTTGCAATTTAGCCAAAACTAATGCCTCTGGGATTTTTTACTTATCTGGTCCACAGGACGTTTTTGATTTAAGATCGTCCCTGGAACCCGAAATTGTCTTGATAAACAGCGAGTTTAGCGGAATAGTAAATACTCAAATATACCATCGCCAAGTATACAACTTCTGCAGTCGAATTTCTCAAAATTGTGGCACACCGACGATGAGGTTCCAAGCGAATAGTTTGAAAAATTTCAAGAACTTTGGCTTCGATGCAGATTTGAACAACTGGTTGAATTTTCGTCATCAAGTAACATTGAGAAATTCTAAGGAAAATGAACATTCAATTGCAGAATCTCAGCCAAATAGAGCAAGTCTTTTGCTTCTAGAACCGCTGCTTTTCATGCCCAGTTTTTCTCAAGGCAAAAGGAATTTTTCAAAAAGTCGCATCAGTCATGCTGATAATTTGAGCTTACTAAAAATCATCGTTGCCTACATCCTGGGGTTTTTCATCGTTACAATTATCACTTTTTACGTAGTTTATTTTACTTGAGCGCTTAGCTAAGTAGATTTTTATCGATTTTCTATTGTGTGTATTTTAAATAGTTGCTCTTCTCTGAAACGGATCGAAAAAAAAGTATCAAAAATAGGGGTGGATAATAAAAAGTTAATTTGAATCTAGATCAAATATACGTTTTGGGTTCAATCAATTTGAAATTAAATATATTTTTTATTAAATAGTCGTGCAAATGCGGTTTGTATAGTAATTTTTTTTATATCTAGGTATATTAAAGGGACAGTATAATTTATCAAATGATTCTTAGGCAAATTCACTTTTTCTAAAATGATTCGTTTTAAGATCTTCCGGCTTAATAATATAACAATAAATTATCATTCATTAAGGATTGGCTTTTATTGTAACGTCCAATCTTAATATCTTCGTCAAATCTGTGTTTTTCTGTAGATTCTTAGTGGATTTTCGAGCGCATAATTTTTTTGTGCTTCCACTAAAATATTATTTGTTTTAATTTACTCTCGTGCAAACGACGATAAAGTGTGTTGTCATATGTTCACATTAATTTATTGTTGTTGACTTGTGTAATTTAAGAGATGTTTATTATGCTGCAAGAAACATATAATCTCACTGTTGCGATTTCTGAATGTTCTTATTCTTTAGTAACGATATTTTTTCAACTCAATACTCATTAACACAAATTATTATAATATTTTATAGTAGATTATATTCTACACTTTTTAACCCAAGATATACGTATATTTTTTTAACGTTTTTAATGATAATCAAGAAGCGTTGAGAATATTGAGACGAAAATTTGTAAAATGTTTGTAAAATTTGTAAATTGTTATGTATAGATGGTCAACAATGTTCGAAATTTGCGAAAATTAAATAATAAAGTGACATGCAAGTTTGTGAGCTATATCTAGTGTGTTGAATTATTGAGCTGAACTAAAACGAATACAAACTTGAGATGAGTAGGTGAAATTCAACATTTTGTGGAAAATAAATCTCGGGGACAGTACCTTGCTTTCTCTTAAAAGAATTTAGGAAACATAAAAGACTATCATGAAGAAATTAATTTAAAAAACAAAGTTGTTGATTCTAAATCAAACGACAATTTTACATAATTAAATAAGGTACCTTTAGATTTTATTGTAGAACTTTCAATCAGAAAGTATACGAGAAACCAACGAGATGTGGTACCAAACAAATGCCCCATCTTCCCAACAATAATATTTCTCGATTTTCTTGGGGTTCCTAAAAATCGTTGAGACTCAGAAAACTCGCGGCAAAACTGCTGTCGAAACAAGATATCTATTCATGATTTCAGCCTAGAGATGCAAAAAACATATCTACATATTTTCCAACAATTTTCTGAAATTACAAAAGAATCTAATAGATACATATTGTGTTTCATGTTTTCGCGCGGCTGAAAGGTTCTCTAAAATTTTCCCTTGAAAAGTGCGAAAATGAGGTTTGTTTTTTTGTTTTCTTGAAAACACTCTAAAGTATAGGATGTACAATGGAAGAAATCACAAAATAAGAGTAACCAAACTGCGTGTTACGAAAGGGGTGAATCATATAAGCGCACCGTTACACAGTTTGGTCTCCTTAATGCTTGGTGGAATAAATCCTAAATGATAATATAATTTGCTCTAGTTTAACAGTTATTTTAAATGTCGTCGAATATTCCCCTAGGTGGATGCCCTACACGAGTGCTGTTTGTGGAGTACGATCTCGTGCCCTCGATGGTTAAATCAGGAACATCTGATAGATATCCGCGATCAATACGATTATTTGCACCGTAACCTTCAATTCCAAAGGTGGTGCTGCCAACGTAGTACTCTGAAGGTTCGAAATCACGTAAGAGGCCAGCTCGAGCAGATTCCGTTGACTCGTCCCTTTTCAAGGGTCTTACTACGAAACGTTTACAGTATTACTTTCGAAATCGTTGATATTAACCATGCCTATTTTTGAAATTGTAGACACACCTGTATCCGTCGTACTTTGCCTCGATGTTCGATATCGGGAAGAAGAAGCGATGGCGGCGGCGGTATCAGAACTGTTGAACCTTTCCTGAAACTCGCGCCGTCGACTCATCGAATCTTCCACTCTTTGTCGTTTCCGCCTCTCTAAAATTACAATGACAAACATTAATTAAATTAAAATGAAATGAAATTAAAATTAATTCGCACCTCTTTTGATTAATTCTCTTCCTTCTTCGACGAGATCCGAGGTTAGTTCGTCATCACCCAGAAATTGTTGAAATCCTAGCATCGATAGCAGTCTGCTTCCTAAACTAAAATAAGTAGCCAAGCAGAATGCAAGGATCGCCATCGGAAAGTAAATGTTAAATCCATCCGAAATAATGGAAATGACGTCCATGTGTCCCATCACCTTCAAAATCAAAAAGTCCCAAAATTAAAAAAAAAAAGATTGGCAGTTAATTTATCTACTAATGTTTTATCCGAATACTATACAGTACCTGGGTATAGTGGGTTTCCAAAATGTGCGTTTTGATAATGTGAGAGTCCATGTGAATGAGACCCAAAAAGTTGAGACACATGGGGGGAGTCAGTCGACAAAACATCATGCCACTGAATATCAAACTGTATTCGTTGGTTTGATGATGAGGAGCTAAATAATACAAATTCAGCACACGAATTTTCAGCACAGTGGAATAAGCACAGTAACACAAATAGGCTATTATAAGAGTAGAGAGAACCTGAAAACAATAAAAGCGTACAGATAATGAAATTTAAAATTTTATAAATTACGTAGAGTTGTGCCGCTGCTTACTTCTATGGTAAAATAGTCGTATTTCGCTCTGGCCAAGTTAACAAATTGAGCGAATAAGGAGAGCACGGGAGATTTATTGAAGAAAGTCACTTCCGACCAAACGACCGCACAGGAAAGACAAGCAGCAGCAACCGCAGCTACTTTCTGAACGTAGCTTTTTAGAAAGCATTTCCAATACCACTCTGGAATATGGTATATAGATACAATATATGAATCTTTCCTGATTTACTTATAAAACATACCAACTGTGGGATTAAAGATGAAGCGAATCGGAAATGGTCTTAATGCTGGATGCGTGGATTTAAACCTTTTGTCGTGACTAGCCTGATTTTTAGCAACGTCTTCTAAATCAATAATATTATCTACCAAAACTCCCCATTGCGTCTCTGTTCTTTGCAGCGTTTGCAACGCTTTAATAGTCTGAAATAAGTATACATATTTTATTATATTAATTTAGTTGTGATTAAGATCTAGAAGCAGGTACACTTTTGATAAAATTATTTTTCAGACCTGTCTATGTAATCGAATTAAGGCTTTTTCAGACGGTACATCGAGTGGAGTATCTTCAGGCAATTGCCTTCTATTCATTCGATCCCTCAACTCGGCCGGCACTTTCTGAAAAATCGTTTCCAAATTTCTGTGAAACGGATGTCCAGGATTGATCGCAGCTGACGCAGCTTGCAAAGACTTGAAAAATAGAGAATAGAGTCATTAGAAATTAAGAGATTTCGTTTTCTTTTCTTTAAGAGGGTTGAAATAAATTCCATATATTGCTTAAATTTAATCAACTCGGTCGTGTCGGAGCTGTTCTACCTCAAGAATATCGTCTACAGTTTCTTCCGCTTCGCATTTTTCCATGCAGAGTTTCGCAGCTTTAAAGTAACTGTAATGCAGGGTGTACCCGGGCTTGCTCGCGTTCCACAATCCCCGAGGTACTTCGACTAGAGCGTATCCGAGGAGTAAGACGAGGAGAAATAACCCCCAGGTATTTGATGCAGAAGACGCTATTGCTTTTAATTTTGGCCTGTAAAAAAATTTACAATGCCTGCATAAATAATTTAACAATACATTTCTTTTTAAAAAAAAAAGTTTATACCCATCCAAATCTAATCCTGGTTTTAGAGCAAGGTATATAAGTAAAACTCCACAAATAAAGAGGTAGCTTCCGTAGTAAATGGCATTGTCAATTAAAGCTGACTTTAATTTTCCGCGGACTGAGAAGTCGCCAGCTTTAATGTAGGATTGCATTAACGGAAGTATCAGCCAAGTTAAGAATTGCGATGTCCAGTAAACAACTCGCCACAGATTCGGAAAAACATCTTCTGGAACGCTGGACCAAGGTTCTTTACACATAGGGGGTGGTCTTACTGTCGTTACATTATCGATAGGACTTGTTGTAGATGCATTGTGTATATACTGCTTTTTACATTGTCGAAAGACAGTCTGTAAAATTTGGTTATTTACTTGAAACAACTCTCCTTATAAAATTAAAAAATCTAAAATTAAATTGTCTCAACTTTTGCTTACCGAGGAAACATCTAAGGGCAAGACAAATATGATGAGTAACGAAAAGTACCAGGCGATCAAAACTGACAGAGTGACAATAGCATGTTGTCTGAATGGATTTCCATATCTGTAGAGTAAACTCAGTGCCAGGCAAAATGCAAGAATGACTTCGGTTAAAAGTAGCCCAAGACTCATTTTTGATTCGTTATATATTTTCTCCTCAAGATTAAGGAATATATTCTAATTCTATTGTGCTTTTTCAGATTCCGTCTCTTGTTCCTGAGCTTCTTGTGCTTCTTTCAATTTTTGCTCAGCATCCTTTTGCATTTTCTCCAATTTCTCCAAGGTGAGTGACTTTAGAGGCATGAGTTTAGGCTTGCAGAGAATGTAATCTGAAACCCCTTCTTGGCAAATAATACCTGCCTTTGGTAGAATTAAGTCTATTTGAGCATTGCTTCTGTCTATCGGCTCCGACATTTTTCTCTTTGTTCACGCTTGTCGATGAGTCTAGAAAGAAATTAATTAAGTCATCAGTCAACTTTTATTAAAAAATATTTTTCAAATTTATTTATGCTTTCAAAAGCACCTCCAAATTCTCCAAAATATAAGCGCTAAAAATTTTAATTTTTGTAAAATCATTTTCTTATTATTTATTTAAATTTCCAATTTAATAAATTTAAAAAAATACATCCTAACCTATTTTCTTTAATGAAAAAGATACCCAAGATACATCTTTCGATATAGGCAGAATATCATATATTTTCTATTCCAGACAAAAAATGTACAACTTGAGACTTTTAGTCTAGATCTTTGATGTCTTTGATTGACAAAAATATGAAACAATTTTCAATACGAAACACACGTGCGACATACTCTACAAAAGTACAAACTCTCTGCATATCAGTGGTGTAATGGACTATATTGAAAAGATTATACTGAAAAAAGTGGATTTTAGGAAGGGGCCCTACAGTAGTTCTCTGAAACTCTGTGCAATTTTTTATCATCTTGATTGATTTTTGTTAACAAAAGTCAGTGTGCAAATTAGCCATCTGTCAAAATATAGTAGAATATAGTAGGTGTATAGAGAGATGTCAAACAGATGGAAAACAAAACACTTGCTGTTACTAAAATTGTTTCAAAACAATAACTTGTTGAAGGATTTTAATCACAGTGTCATAGTTAAAGTTAAACTTTACCATTGTTGTTTATCCGTAAAATGTGCAAGATGTTAAATACTAGTGAATTGATCTGACAAAAATATTGACGTCACTTTTGTCATATGTACATCAGTTAGTTCCATCTTTTCTCACAATTTGATCGCTGGCGCTTTATGATTGCATTCGATTTTTGAAAATTATAAAAAATTATGACATAATAAATTAGTGTAATAAGAGTAATTAAAATTTTTGAAATATATGTTTAGCATCTACAAATTCCGAAAAATTGGTCCAAAGTAAAAAAAAATACTTAAATCAAGATAAGAAATTAGTAAGTAAATTAGAATTCAGTTCTGATCTGGTTCTGATGTAAATAAAATAATTAAAACAGCCATAATTAGATTGGTATAATATATTTCTTCATTTCATGATAAAAAATGACCACAATATAGTAGAAAAAATAATGTACAAAAACTATAATTCAGTCTCTAAATACTCTAAAGCCTTAAAACTATTTCGTTATTATTTTCTAAAACAAATTCATACGCAGTCTCCTCATTAGAAATTGTTAATTCTGTCACAAAGAAAAAAAAAAAAAATTTGTGTCTAATTTTTGGAATATACTAATTTAAAAATAGTAAATGAGGTTGTGCGATGGTAGTCAAAGTACAGAACATCCGATGATAAAACTAACAATTCTCTAAATGCATACAAAAATATTATATAAAAATGCTATTGCAACATGACAGAACGATAATTGAGCAAAATTGTTAGAAAATGGCAATATAAGCATTCGACGAATTCGCAAGTTAGCACAAATTAAAATTCTTTAGCTTTCAAACATTTTCTAAAAGTTGCTGATTTGTCAAAACTCGTTTGCTTTAATTAAAAGATTTAAACTTACTCTTCCTCATTAATTCTTTCCCTCAAAAATTTCGACGGCGTTGAGCTACACATGTACTTCATGTTTTCCCTCCAGTCTGAGAGTCTTGGTTCATCTTCGGAAGGCAACAATAATTGTTCGTCCCAGTGAAGTTTCTCTTTGATCACAGACGTAGCGTAGCTCTCTGCATTATTCGTAGTGTTGTTTATACTACAAGTCTGATATCCCGTATCCTGAGCAGAATTGAAAACACTCTGTTGGCCCGCGCTCGTAACTGAGAGCGTAAAATTCTGTGGCCAAGAAGTGCAACTTTCGCTGGAATGAGTTTTGCACACGTCAGTTCCGAATTTTGGTCTTTTCAGCAAGGAATCACAATTGAAATTTGGAGGTTGATTTTCTTTTTCGTCGAATTGAGTAGAATTTTTAAATTGCATAACCATGTCCACGACATTGTTTTGCTCCTCGCGATTGCTCGATTTTACGTTCACTGGCTTCTTAATTTCCGTCCAGCAATTATCTAAAGTAATTTTTATAAAATTAAATAAACAAAAGTTGTAAATATAAAAATTACGAAATCATTTAATTTCATAGTTTCTGCAAAATGTATAATTTTCAAAATACGAAAATTACCTGGAGGATTATTGTGAATCTCTTTAGTTCTTTCGACCGATTCACTGACGGAAATTTCGATACTCATATCCGTTGTAAAGTCTAATCGAGCTGCAGATCGAGCACGAGATTTGATAGTTTCATAGGACATCTCATCAGCTACTTCACCAATAGGCGACATATTGAGAGGCGACATATTGTCAAAGGCCAAAGGCGTTCCATGATTTCTCTGCAAGCTTCCAGAACTACCCTGTAATGTTTAAAATTTTTTAATTTCCGATAATAAATAGATTTTAATCACAGAATAATTTTTTTAACGGATTTTAACAAATATTCTCACTCTAAGTGGAGTTCCGTGAATAAACATTCCACTTTGCAAAGGACTGCAGTGTACCATGCTCCGCGAATGCATTGGAGTCATTGAGAAGGAAGATTCCATCTCATCTTCATGAGAATCGTCGTCGTCGTCGTGAACAAATAACTTTCTTCTCAAAGAACTGTTTCCACTAGAATTTGCTTCATCGCTTTCCACATTTTGTTCCTGTTTAGAAAAATCATTGACCATTAACTAAAATTTTTAATTTTCAGAACCTTTGCGATCATCACAATAAATATATAAATTACCTGCGTAAAAGTGAAATAAGGTTTCAGGATTTCTTCGACATGTGGAGGCAAATTCGGGGGAAGAGATAAAGTCGTCTGCGTCCAAGCTAAATGAAGAAAACAAAAGCTTTTTAAACAAAAGTTTTACAATTATTGCGATAAAACTAATATTAAATACCTACCATCTTTTTTAAAGATCAGAGACTCTTTAGTGGAAGTAGTGGTGGTGGTGTCGTTGAAACCTCGAAGTGGAGTCTGCATGTCCTCTTTTCTGCAGTTGTTTTTATCGTCATTATCCCAAGGACTGGGGATAATTTGATTCTCTTTGAAGAATCTGTCTATAGCTGCTTGCGCTTTTCTTTCGACTTCTGGATCTGTGCAGTGTGTTTGTTGAATTGGAAATTCTTCTATTTTAGCCGGCTGTATAACAGCCAGTTCTTCTATATTCCAACTAAATACGGAAGCTTCTTGGGAAGAAGGGCTGGAAACCTATTTCAAATAAAGCATTTTAATAACTTGAAAATATTTTTCAACTATTAATTAATTTATGTAAGATTTATCGTACCTTTGTAAATACCGTGGGACTGATTACAGACAAATGTAGCCTGTTTGTCAAGTCAGTTTCAAAAGGGTTTCTCGCTACAAATTTCGTTAATCCAGAAGGTGGAGTAATATGGTTGGGTAAAACTTTGAAACATCCAGAGTTATTTTGACAAGCCATTTGCATGAGCTTCATTCCAGTTTGTTTAACAGGAGTTGTATATGAAATGGGGCTTTTAATTGAAGCAATGTCACACATGATTTCGTTTTTTTTATTTGGCGTTACCCAGCACTGTATTTTTTCCACTGTGGGAGAATTATTCAAATCCATATTCAGCTGTAGTAAAATTACCTGCAAGAATAATTTATTTTAAAAACCAAGTATTCCGAATCTCTACATAAATTGATATAGTCTTGTTATAAATTTTGATGTATATTAAAGACCATGTAAAGAAAAACACTCTCCCAAGTATTAGGTGCATAGAGATATTCAATCATTTTAATCACAAATTTATTTTTTTTAAATGATTTTTCAAACATCAAAATATCACGTAACGTAAAAAATGGATTTTTTCATCAATTTCATTGAATTGCATATTCAATTAATTTCAAAACACTTGAAAGACTTGAAAGTTTACCTCTGCATCGACGCTTAACCTCGAAAATCAAACTGTATTCCCCGCAGAAAATAAATTATCGCCAAAAAAAAGCGCTCAAACTTTGTTAAAGTATTATTTTTTTAGGATTCATGTGTCCAAAGTGTTTTTTTTAAATTAGCAACTTTCGTCCTCGTAGATTCTCAATTAGAAATACAGTCTGACCTAGCGATGGGATCTTATCCTATCCAAAGATATTATAAGCCTAGATGCGGCACGGGGCGTCAGAGTGGGGGAACGATATATATAGACAACGGTTTTTCTGC
>JBAGKK010329915.1:0-19462 GCA_037177015.1 Euceroptres primus
CGCGTAAGAGTGATTTGATTGAATTTCAATACAAGATTGATAACAACGGCCTTGAGAGAGTCTCATTGATTAAAGATATAGGTGTTTATCTGCACTGTAACCTGAAGTTTAATGTTCAAGTCAACAATTTAATCAAAGAGGCTAATCGCTGCATAGGATTTTTATTTAGAAGGTGCAAGATGTTCAATAGGCCAATTACCCTCAAAACATTATACTAAATTTAAAAATTTAAACATTATACTATTATTTCTAAACTGGAAAACAGAAGGTGTATTTCTACCCCCGACCTCGAATTATAAGCAATTGTGCAGCAGATTCATCGAGTGGACACTTGAGAATAGGAGAATTGTTAGCATGGTAATTTTCCTGTGTAAAATCATAAAAAACATTAGAGATTGTTCATATCTCATGTCTCAAGTTACATTTGTTGTACCTCAATACTATGATCGTTTCAATGTGATGTTTTATCTACAAAGTCAATTTGTGAAAACTCTGATAAATAAAATGTGTGCGATATATAATACGTTTAATGGAAATTGCAACTTACGTTTAGAGATACATCATATGTCTTTGAATGCTCTAATCCTTGCTATCAAGGAATTCATCGACAATTCTATGTGAATGATCTTCAGTACTTGACACGAGCCATCGATTACTATATATTTCTATTTCTAAGTGAATTATTTCTTGTAATAATTATTCAAGCTGTATTCTAATGTAATCCTGTAATTGGTCTACGAACTGTTGGATTTAAATGAACAAAATTAAATCAAATCAAATCGTTGTCAAAGTTGAAGAAAATTGCAAAAAAATGGCAATATACAGAATCTTTTCGAATGTATCTTCATAATTTTTTGTTTGGACAAAATATGCAATACATGATTGAAAAGGTCTGTTTTTCCCTTTTCAAACAAAAAAATTCAAAATCGATTGAAAAATGGCTGAGTTACGAATTATTATATGCAATCACTTCCAAAAAACGGGTTTTTGGCTTAAAAACGAGATTTTTTAGGTGTACGGGAAATTTCGACCATACAACTTTCTTTAGTTTTTCAAGGCCTGCAACGTATACTATGTCTTGGTTAAAGTAGATTTAGTTTTTTTATTTTGTAACACAGTGTTATCCTTCTCTCCTCTGTTTCAATCTACGTCATATCTAAAAAATTTCATTTTTCTCTCATTCTCTACTTCTAACGTGAATCGTTACTTAGGATGTATGTTGTTGAAAGATTCCAAAAATGTATCAACTTTGTTAGCCTGTACACAAAGTGCAGAATCATCTACATACAGGCCTTAAAAAATCAAATTAATTTATTATTGTTGAAAACCTCATTTTCTAAATCTTAAATGACAATTTCTGTCAGTATAGGAGAGAGAACTGATTCTATTGGTGTAATGAATTTTTTTTGTAGAAGGTCTTATTAAATTTGAAACAATAATAATTCTTAATGAAACTCCAATGTTTATTTATGGAAAGTTTAACATTTTCTAAGGGAATTTTAGGCAACATTGCAACTACATCAAACGAAACAAGAATATAATCCTGAGGTATTATGACATTTTTAGTTCATTTAAAAAATTCAGTACTATTTTTATCTGATGTTTTCGAAATTGTTATAGTTTTTTTAAAAGTATGAGTCAGGAATTCTTCCAATTGCCTAGTTAAAGAACCTATTGTTGAAATGACAGGTCTTAGAGGGTTACCTACTTTATGAAATTTTACAAGTCCATATGACAATGAGATGTGTGTGTGTGTGTGTGTGTGCGTGAATGGATAAGTGTTAATATCTGTGGTTTCTATATTTTTTCCCAAATACCCATTTATTTTAAATCTATCCAAGATACCAAACGCTCATTTTTGCAATTGAGTTGTGCGATCTTCTTGAATAAGTTAAAAACTCGTATCATTAAGCATTTCTAACATCTTTTGAATAAAATCATTTAGAATTAACAACAGTAATATTGCCTTTTTCAGCTTTTGTTACTAAGAGTTCTGGATATTAAAAATTTGAATAAAAATATTATATCAACCATTCAAAAATTATAAAAACAAATACCTGCTTTTGTGATTCAAGAATGCTTGGTAAGAGAAACAAATTTCAACAGAATATACTTTCAAAATAATCTGAAACTTGAAAATAAATTCAACGACATAATTCAATGTCAAGGAAATATACAACTTTTGCACTTAAACTTTCAATCGGCACTGTTTCACGATTAGTCTGAACCTTGGTTTCTTAATATATCAAATACAGAGATTCCTCAACCAGTTATTGATATTCTAAGATTAGGTGTAGGGTTTAGTAAGAAATTCAGTGAGAAACCTTTTGTTCAGTTCCTAGAAATTGTTAAAAATGTGGACACTAACATCATGAAAATACCAGAGAATAAGGTAGAAGAATTTAGAGAAAACTTTTCAGGGTTGTGTCATGAATTTTTAAATAAAAAAGAGAATCTGTCCTTGCTTGAAAAAGTATTAAATGTTGGGTACAAATCAACAAAAACTCTTTCAAGAATAATCCAGAAGTCTTACTAACAAAAGCTGACAAAGGCAATATAACTCTTGTTATTTCTAGAAATAATTATACTCAAAAGCTGTTAGAAATGCTTAATGATATAAGCCATTTTAAACTTATTGCCGAAGATCGCGCAACTCAATTGCAAAAAGGAGCGTTTGGTATCCTGGATGCATTTAGAATAAATGGGTATTTGGGAAAAAATATAGAAAACAAAGATATTAACAACACACACGCACGCACGCACACACACACACACTCATATCTTATTATCATATGGATTTGCAAGAGTTCATAAAGAACTCTAGAACCTGTCATTTCAACAATAAGTTCTTCAACTAGAGAATTGGAAGAACTCCTGTCATACTATCAAAAAAGCTAAAACAATTTCGAAAACATCAGTCAAAAATAGTTGTGAATTTTTAAAATAATTTAAAACATTATCTTACAACTTTCATCTTTATCTTCTTTTTTTTTCTTACAACTTTATCTTACAACATACAACTTTTACAACTAAGCGAATTCGCACAAACAGAAGTCATACAATGTAAAGTCGAAGTAATGCGCACTGTATTACATTGCGGGATGCACTCACACACATCAGCAGTCGCAAATGGATTAAGCCTATATATTCAAGATATTTCAAAAGATCAATGTTATATGTTACATTCATCAGGAACCATTAATGTAACTCCAAATTTACAATTGTCTCAGATTGCAAGCAATGGAATAACTAAACGAACGGTAACACTTGCAGGATCATTAACAACAGACGGAAAATGCTCAGGAACTCAATTTTCAGACTTATATGGAACCCGGGACAACGTGGTTGTCCAAGCAGCTCATTCAATTACGTTACAAAAATACGAAGCAACAATAAATTTAAATACCGACAAAATTCGTTTAAGATTTGGAACCGTATGTCCACTTTCAACCTCACAATGCACTGATGTATAAGGAGGTCAAACATTTTGGAATCCTTTGCTTAGCGACATGTGCGAGACTAAAAAATATTAAGTCTTATATGAAGAACTAGCAAATAAAACACACGATAAATCCGTGAAAAAATTCAGAAACCCTTTATTTTTTAACAACTGGGGATATTACATTTATACTCGCGCAAAAAGGCAACAAACCAGTTTGCAATTATAAACTAGTTCGTACAGAACATCCAAAACTCCTAATTTTCAAAACAACTCCCTTATATACATTTGTACAACAAACAAAATTAATAATTCCAAATATGGATATATTTACATATGTAAATTTAAAATTCGTTTACATAGAACGACATATTAGGTCCGAAATGAAAAATCCTTACCTCGATGTTTTAACACAGAAGTGTCGTCTTGAGTAAAAAGTTTTCAGAAATACATTAACCCTAGCAACGCAACGCAAGCCCCAGATGAATTTGTATACCATTTAATGCAAGGACCAGGATACATGTTCATGGTTGCAAGAGAAGTAGTCCACATAATCAAATGTGTTCCAATTGAACAGAAGAATGTTGTCTCCAACTTCCAATTTACGGGAAAAATCAAACTTACTTTTTATCACCGCGAACGCATATTTTAATAACCACTCGTACTCAAACCAATTGCAACTCTTTTCTCCCATCAATGTATTTCTTAGGCGGCTCATGGTATAAACTCTCTCCTTACGCAACGAAAACAGTAGACCCTGGAATAATGAAACCTGAAACTTAATCATCTTGGAAGTATTCTAATCCAGAATCTTTAGCGACAAGTGGAATATATTCTCAAACAGATCTTGATAAATTAGGAAATCATATAATTTTCCCTGCAGAAAAACCTATGATTTTAAATACCCTAGCGAGAGAAATAAGAGGAGAATTCATAAATGATCAATGAATACCTCTGACTAATTTTTTTGATGAAGAAATACTAGATAAAATAGCTAAATCCGCTTGGGGTCGTTTTTGGACACTTTTTACTAGTTTCGGTACAACTATCGCGGGTTTAATAGGAGTAATAATTATAATTAGAGGAATTAAACTAGTAGTTGATACAATTATTCATGGATATGCATTACATAATTTATTTGGATGGTCCTTTCACCTATTAGGACCATTCTGGGACTTAGTCACTAATTTACTTTTACATCTACTAACGCAACCTCCGAAAAAATCCAGCAAAAGAAAGGAAAAAGGATTAGATCCATCAGCACCCGAGATAAAGTAACAAAGCACTCTTCTCAAATCCATCGAAGCCAAGGAAAAAGTTAAAAACCAAACAGCTACAGATTCTCCTCTTTATGCTCATTCTCAAGTGGTTGAAGCAGCTAATAATCAACACTACTCTGTCAATCTATAACTATTCTAACATGTCGCATGAGTCCTTTGTAACGCAGCAAGAAATTTGCTATGCGAACTAACAACCGACAAAAAATATAAATTACAACCCTCTCAACCCGCATTTAGTAATAAATTATGTGAAAACTTGCAAACCTTATGTGCTCAACGAAATCTCCCTCATCCGCAATATACAACAATAAACGTTAAAACATTGCCAGGAAACGAAGCTCGGTTGTACTCGCCAATTCTCTACAAAATTTTCACATCTCTTTTAATGATTCATCAAGTCAACCTACAACTTAAAAATTCTCTGTCTAGAAAAAACCTAAAAACTTAAGAAATTTGCCAAGAGTAACAACTTGTAAAAAACATCTTTTTACATCTCCACCATCTTCTTCTCAACAAAAACCCTCTCCTAGTACATCTGAAAATTTGGCAAAAATTTTTAAAAAATGTATTTACTGTGGATTTCGACCACCCAACCCATATCTCAAATTCTAAAAAAATTTCGTACTCCAGGAATCCAAGATGGCAAACTATAACAATCAACCCGCTCGTGCAAAGCAAAGGGAAAAATACAATTCCATGGGAATTCTAAATTACGCGGAAATACTGAAGAATTTCACGATCCAATATGGACTACCAGAACCACAAATAGTAACGTACCCAGATTTACATTCACAATCCGAATCATTCTTTCTAGCACAGGCTAATGTAAAAGAAAATTTAATAATTCAAACCGGAACAACAAAAGATTTAGCAGAAAGTAAAGCAGCATTAGGTCTCCTCTTATGGTTAATGCGTAACTATTTGTTGCAAACGTAACCTTTGCGATGATGTAAGTACTCAAACTTATAGAGGAAAAACAAAAATCAAGAATCAAGTAGTGCAAACAGACCCAAGACCAAAATTAGTAGCATGGGAAAATTTTTGCAAATATTGTAACACACAAACACACAACACAACCCAATGTCCAAGAAAAATTGCTAAAAAACAGAAAAACGAAGGAATATCATTTCATATCATATTTAGATACCTCCCAGTTCTTTACTCTTAAATTTCAAATAATAGAAATCTATTATCAACTTTTCAACTACTGTATGAACTCACCAAGCGCTAATAATTGCAACTTGTATAATCGCAAGGCAGAAATCCATTCTAGAGAAGAAAGAATTAATTATTTTTTGAACTGTATTTCTCTTATAACTCTTAAACAAGATACTAGTTCATTACTTCGAGAAATTCAAAAATCAGACGTGCAAAAAATTTCTACACAGGATAACATTTTCCTTGCCAAAAATCCACTTACGCAAAACATTGCAAATTTCTCTATATTATGATGAGTTCTGAGCAAAATATAAACTTGGTTTCTGAAAACTGATTAATACTTGGCCATATTCTGGAAAATGATTTTTAAAAACACAATTAATTAAATTTCAATCAACACAGAAATCGTTAGTGTTGTTTTTATTCAAGTTGAAGTCGTTTTTATTCAAGCAAGGACGGTATCAATGACCCATAATTGAGCCACAATTCTTGAACCATTCTTGAGTCATGCTTGGGCGCATCCATGCTTAACTCAGGCTTAACCCATGCTTAACCCATGCAAGTTTTTTTCACGCGAGATCGTACAACCAAGACGGTTTTAATTTTTAAAAAACTTTTCTTTATAACCGCTAGTCTACAATTAGTTTTCTAAAGTTTAAAGAAAAGTTTTCCGTGCATGAGAGCTCTAAACTTTAAACCGCTTTTTCTCGAAATTCGATTTTTTTTAACGGTAGCTACGATAACTAACGAGCGGATGACCTGAATTTCTTTCAATTTACAAGAATTACATAGAGAAAGTATCTATCCTACTGACTGGGGACCAGATTTCTAAAAAATTGTTTCCAATTTTATAAACAAAAAACTAACCATTTTTTTCAATTTTCACGTTCTTCATGGAAAATGTGCACCATTTCTACAATTTTCAACTTTTTTCGGCGTAGTTTGGTTAGTTCAAAAGCTATATTTGTGCACTTGAAGGTGTGTACAACTTTTCTTAAAACCATTTTTACGACTTGAGGAGTGGCGATCATTGAGGGGGGAACGAAGAAATCGAAATTTCAAGAAATGCTGTAAGTCAGCCAACTTTTCATTTTTCTAAAATTTTATTGTTAGTATTTATTGCTCATAAATCGAATAAGTATTTCTCCAAAATGCGCATCATTCCGTTTTTTAGTTCACTGTCAATCCACTCATGAATTTCGTCTTTCCTTTTTGCGGGATTTATCCATGTACCGTCTTACGGGGTGAATTTTTGCCAAACTTTGGATGCATTTGTTTAAAAATGAAATATTTAGCCTTTTTTGTAGATACAATTAGTTTACATCAACTCGATGAAGTATTTACGATTCTTTTAAAAATTATAGGATTTATTGAATTTTAAACGCTCTAAGGTAGTTTACCTTTAAAACATTTGTTTGAAAATCTCAAATAATCAGTGGTGTCTTTTTTCATCATATAAAAGAAAATGGGGGGGGGGTGAGATTTAACAAAATAAAAAAAATGTTTTTTTACCATCCAAATCTCCATATTATATTAGAAAAAGATGATCATATGCACTAGTTTATATACTTTTCTCTTCGGTGTATTTATCCTATATTTCTAATATCCAGGTCGTATAATCGTTTAATTTCAGTGCAACGTAATCGTTCCTACGATTTATTATTCTTTGTTACAGAATTATTCATTCCTTGTACCTCCGATAACAAATTATTCATACCATCGTCTAAAAAATAACTCGATATACAGGTAGGATTAGTGAAAATGAAATTTTTTAAGTGGCCGAACAATATTATTCCTGAAGGTACATTCTGTGAGTGTTTTGTGCGTATAAATTAGAGTCACCAATTTCTGCTAACATTATAAATCATTTAAATGCAGAAATATTGAACTTTGTTTCCATCTGTAAAGACAATAAAAACATTGCTTTCTGTGTACAGATAATACGTCATAAACTTTATTAGCATTATAAAGAGAATTGTTATCGAGCAATATAAGAGATGATGAAATTCCAAGATTAGCATTTCACAAATTACTATGCACAAGTTTATTCTGGCATGCTAAAAACTTTCTCTGAATCACGATTCGTAATATTTTTTATTACACTTAGCATTCAAGACTGCATTTAGTTTAACGTATACATCTTACTTATGATCGAGATATATCCGCTTTCAGCTTAAATATTTTATTGAGTTTCTGCATGCTATATTACGAAACTTCTCTTTTATGGACCAGTGTCCTTTAACCTTGAAAAAAATTGAAGGGACGATTAAGGTTCCTCTTTGTACAAATGTTTTACAGTCTGCTGTACTGATAATAAGTTAGCTACTGACCCCATTTTATTTCAGGTTTCGAATATATTTAATGAGATATACTTATGTACGTACATAAGATACAAGGCTTTGTCTTTGTTCAAATTGCAGTATTCAGCTATTAAACCGTGCTTACATGGAGGGATTTTCTTCACCTGCAACTCTCAGATGTGTATGACAAAGGCGAAGAAGGAATCGTGACTCGGAAGAGCTTCCTTTTGCAAAGTGATACTAGTCACTTTGCATTTAAATGTCTGTTCTGGCATATACCATTAATGGGGCTGAGTGAAAAAAAGGAAAGAGAAAAGGACCGAGGAAGAATTGGTCCTGTCGATTTGCGCCAACAATATAAAATCGTCATTAACCTTCCAAGTATTTGCATGGAGAGTAAACGCGGTCTGAGTTTCCACAGACTCATTTTAACATATTCCACGCGTAAAATCGCTCTCGCAGTACCAAAAATACAATCGTAAAGTGCCAAGCTATTGACGATTCTAGCGAAAGAGAATAAAGAGAGAGAAAGCAGCAGAGGGAATGAATACTGGACCTTTATGAAAAAATCGAATACATTGGGGATACTTGCTTTGTTCATAAACTACTTCGTTCATCAAACTATTCTCCTTGCTTTGAGTCAAATAGAAATCATGGAATTTCATATACAGAAACGTAAAGCATTTTCTGCGTACTCATTAGGGCGACACGGCAAACGTGTATATTATGGTGTCTTGTATCACTGTTTGAGGGTGATGTCTAAAAAATTCCAGATTGATATGTACGGTTCTTTTCCTATTTACCTAATAATAAGTTATTGATTTTTCTAAAAAGTATGCATGTTCATTTTTTCATTTTACGTAAAGAAAGGTATTATCGATTTTGCCCCTCCAGCAACACCTATATGTAAAAATTATAAAAGTGAAATTTTCTTGTATTTGGAAACACCGACTCTAAGCTTACAATATCACAAGAAGCTTGTGGCAGCGCATTGGAGGCTAAATGCTAATCAGTAAGCCCGGTCGCACTTCGCCGTCAAATAAAGAACAGGCGAACTGGCCAGGATTAATATACTGAAACATGGCAAGGGTTATCCGGAAAACCTTTACTGGATCGGTCTCGCGATCTTTCACTTACCATTTATAAATTATCTACTATGCCAATAAATATCTAAAGGTAGCCAAAGAAAGCTAAAGAATCAAGCTTTCCGCTGATATGCATCTTAATGTAATTATAAAATCCCTTAATAGCATACGATAATTGTAAAAAGTCATTTCTACTTAGGACATATTTCAGTTTCGTGAGGATTTCAGATTCAGTTCCAGTTATTTCAGACTTCCAGAGTGTGACGGAGGGAAGGGACAGAGATCTGCGGAGATGCAGAAAAGTGAAAAGAAATGCGACGAAAACACTCTTATAAAATATGGATTTATTAGTGTTGAATGCGACAGAGATACTCTGATGCGTGTTAGGACATTTCGAAGCGATAGTGGAGCAGTAATTCGTATAATATTGTAATGCCAGTAATTCGTATAATATTGTAATGATTCTACGGTTTATGCATTTATTTGCATGTAAATATTATGTGCAATATATAGGATTTAACTTTTGATAAGATTTTAATTTCTTCAATAATAAAAAGCATTCCGTCAAATAAAGTACAGGATTTTTATCTCAAAAAACTATTAATAATATTTAGTTTCTATGACCACAAAAAACTATTAAAATATTTATTCTAATTAATTTTAATTGTAACTAAATTTTAATTTTCCCATTGCAATATTAAAATTTAAAGGAAGCATTAGAAAACTAAAATTTTAATTTTTCAATTGCAAAATTTATTTTAATTTGTTAATTGCAAAATAATTAACCCTATAGTGCCCATTGTGCGATATAAAGCACATTCACTTTTTTCAATTTTCTAAAATTTTGATGTGATAAACTTAAAATTCTGAAAATAAATATGTGAATTAGATTAAAGTGAACTATTCCACATCTCGTAAGGAGGCTACAAATTATCTTATACTCAACGGAAGCCGAGAAAGCTGAACAAGTTGTTAAAAATATTTTTTCAAAAATCGCTCAAAAAATGACCCTAGATTATCCCTGAATTTTTTTTAGAAAATTACTTAAAGAATTCTGTGTGCGGGCCTTAAAGGGTTGAAATTTTAACAAAAAAACACAAGCATATCACGAATGAAGTATAATTATATAATTTTTATTTTTTATAAGTACGCCTTTTAATTTTTAAAACTTTTCTTTGATGTTTTGTAGTCAAAATCTTTCTAAATTAATAAAAAGATAAGACTTATTCTGAACCACAAAATAAAAAACATGTAAAATGTAAATCATATTGAAATAAAAAGAAAAAATTAAGAAGAAGAATTAATTTCAGAGATTGCTGGATTGCGGCGAAATAATTGTGCGTGAAGTTTAATAAGTTTGTCCGTTACTATAACATAAATAAAATTAACAAATAAATTTCAGTGACTTTCTTATTTTCAAAAAAATAAATGAAATTTCACAATAATAAACTACAAAAAAACTGTAGTAAAAAATATGCCGGCAAATAAAGAAGAATCTTTGAAAAACACCCTTTAGAAAATTAAAATTTCAGAAAGTATAAAAATATCGTAAATAAAAGTCATGCAATCAAAGTCATTCGCCAAATAAAATAAAATCAATTTTTATTGCAAACAATAGTAATGAAATCATTGAAATTTGCCAAATAAAATGAAATTGTTTGTGCAAAAATGTAAACATTCTAGCTTAAAAAATCCAATAAAAAAAATTCATAAAGGAAATTTTGGCGCCCCTGAGCTTTTCACTTTAAAAACAATAATAGAAATTTTAAGAAAACAACACACGTCACTTAAAACAGGTCAGGCATGCCAAAATTTTTTTTACGAATTTTTTGTTGGTTCCTTTTAAACTTGAATTTTTACTTTTTTCCACAAATAATTTCATTTTATTTGCCAAATTTCAGTGATTTCATTACTTTTATTTGGCGAATGTGTTTGATTTCATGACTTTCATTTGCGATATTTTTATACTTTCTGAACTTTTACTTTTGTGAACGATGTTTTTCAAAGATTGTTCTTTATTTGACGGCACGTTTTTTACTCCGGTTTTTTTCGGGAGTTTTTTTGTGTTAATGGTTTCCAAATATGTATCCATTTTCATATAATAGTATATTGTGTACCTAGGAGGCAAAATTGTCTTTTACACCAGGCCTGCGCTGCAAAGAGGAGTTTTCTGCACTGGCTAGACGTGGAATTTTCCCCAGGTTAAGAGAGTTCGGGTGGTGTGTGTCGTGTGGTCTCTCCTCGCCTCTCTCGTTATTTATCTCATGAAAGTGAGGAGATGCTGAGGAGAGACTGTGCAACATTACCACCACCCGAACTTTCTGAGCCTGAAGAGAGAGCAGTAGTGGTGGAAATGACCCATCTGGCATTTGAGGAGATTCAAGGGAAATTCCTGGAATCTACCTTTGCTGTGCAGAATCTACTTTACACCCAGCGTGAGTTTGCAATACGAGTCGAAGACGAGTTTTGCAAACACGCTTAGTGCACACGATTCTTTACGTGACGAAAGCACGTCTTGTAAGTATTTTCATTAAAACTAGATTTGCGTTTGAGGTTAGGTTGACGCGTCGATTAATACAGACCATTTGGAGTAAAATAATGAGTAGTAAGAGAAACAAATGCACATGCGCGCAGTATAGTATTTAGTAATTTAAACTCCTAGGAGTTAAAGTAGCCTAGTATTGTACTATCCTCACTATCGACGCCACAGTGGAATGAAATAAGAAAACGAGGTTCAAAATAACTTGTAGAAGGCAATTCTTGACCGATTTTCGATTTCCTTTTTTGAAAAATTAGGCATTTAGTTTTGAAGAGATTTATGTGGCCTTATTTTTTAATTTTTGTTTGTTTAGACATTTATGTTAATACCAATAGCGAAAAAAGTCGATTTTTAAGTTTTTTTTATTTTCGTGAAAATTTTTTTCTTGTGTTCAACATCGCTGAACTGGATGCACATGGGTGTTTAAAAGCGGAAGGAAAATTATTATCTTGTAAAGTTAATTGTTATAAATAAATAAAATTAACAGTCTACATTATGGAGTTTTAGTTTTCAGAGTACATTTTTGCATTTAAATTACTTTCTTTTATTGACAAAATGATACTCGATCATAAAAATTTGCCATCCGACATTTTTTGTAATTTTATAAACGAATTACATAAAGAAATACCCAGTGTGAGCATTTAAAGGTAGAAAAAATTAGTCTTTTCTCTTAATTTAGTTAAAATTATGTCGTCGGTGATGTTTAATGAAGAAAATTTGTAATCCGATCTTTTTTAATAATTTGATAAACAAATTATATAAATAAATACCTAGTGTGGATATTTGAAGGCAGAAAGAAATCGTTTCTTCTCTTAATTTTCCTTAAATGATGTCATCAGTGATGTTTAGTGATGAAAACTTGTCATCCCATATTTCTAAATAATTTTCTAACAAATTATATAAACAAAAGCCTAGTGCTGACGTTGAAAAGTAGCGAAAATTAGCTTTATCTCTTAATTTTTAACAATTTATGTCGCCAATAGTGTTTATTCATGAAATTTTATTATCCGATGTTTTTTTTGAATTTTGTAAACTAATTTTATAAACAAATTCCAAGTGTGGATGTATAAAGGCAGAAAAAATTCGCTTTTTCGCTTAATTTGTCACAAGTTATATGGTCAGTATTGTTTTGCAATGTTAATTTGATAATTCACGAATTTTTTGGAACATACGCTTGGTATGGACGTTTGAAGGCAGAAAAAATTTGTTTCTTCCCCAATTATCCTCAAATTATTTTGGCAATAATGTTTAGTAAACGTTGTTTTCTTTTAATGTTCGTGAAACAGTATTTTTAGGAAATGCTAAAAATGGAAATTTGTAGAACAACAATGAGCATGAACTTATTGTGTATCATAATGCTTTGTCAAATTCGTGATAGTTTGTTGACTAGTCGCTATCAAGTTTTAATTGTTAAGTCTTTAATCAAAGATAAGAAGCTCAAGAGCTTTAGGATCGAGGACACTATCAGTCTGTTTCCACTCTTTTCTTAGATATGCCAAGTACGCGTCAGAGGAGGTCAATAATTTTATACAAAACTCACGAAATCGTTTAAAATTCTTGTCCCTTGCCTCCTGGGCTTCATCTGATAATAAACCAATAGGAATTAGAAACCATTTGATGATCTTTGCACAGTGTAAGAGAATGTTATGTACAGATGATAGCATATAGTACCAATTTTACAGCTCAACGTACAGTTCTGCAGTTTGGGTAGCGTACGATTCATACTTTTCAGTATCGATTTTGCGACCACAAGAAAGAATTTGCAGAATAATGCTTAATCTTTAGACTATCCTAACGTTAATGCCTGTAATCTTCGAGGTTAGTTCAGGATCGCGGAAAAATCGTCTAGCTGTATTTCCATCGTTGAAAGTTCCTCCACCATGCTTAGGAACATCTATTATTTAACCCATTTCTTTCCGAAAATTTTCCTGGATCCTCTTCTTTGAATCTTTCATGAAGGTCTTTTGTTCTTTTGTTTTTGTTTGCCAATTGTGAAAATCTAAGCGATAAGCTATATTCAGAATAAGACTCATGCAACGTATCCTAGCATGGAGGGGTGAAAGACAAAGCCCATAATCCTGTTTGATGACACGTTTCTGCAAGACTACTTAAATCGTTCATTTCTGAAGGATTTGCTTTGCACAAATGGCAAGTTGCTGCACTTGGCGTTTTGGTAAGATTCCGGGCTACTTTTCCATCCAACATAGTTCAGAGCATTTTATGATTCATCTGACACCTAAAATTGCCAAATGAAATTTTCGTTAGCAGCAGTCCATTTATTTCGTCTCTTGTTCGATCAATATCGAACGTGGTTAGTTCTGGTGTTTCTTTAGCGTATTGAAACGATATTGGCACGCACAATTTTGTAGATCCAGGGTGAGGATTCTTCCACATTTCTTTAGATTCTGCCTCTGGTCTAATGGGTACCATTGAAACCGTGAAAATGATTTCATCGGATTGCATACCATCTAGAAACTTTTGCTTATACGCACTTTGGTCTGATGCCCCATCACAACCATACTTTAAGAAAAGTGTCATTGATTTGACATTTTCCTCCATTATGTACGTTTTAATACTAGAAATCTCTAGTAAACGTCTCACTCTGGGATCAAGTATTTCTTGTGATTTAATGGTGACACTTCTATCAAAAATAGTGATTGCTGAGGCAGGAGGATATTTTCCTCGCTTCTGAGAGCTTCTCATACGGGACATAAATTTCAGCATTTTTAGCCTTTGCTTGCAAGCGAATAATCTCGTATTGATGTTTGGATAGTTTGGCGTCTTCAATTAGTGCAAGAGCTTCGTCATCAGTAAACCTAATTATATTTGGTTCAGTTGCATCTTCTTCTACGTCATCTAAAAGTCGACTTATTTTATTTGCCAATTGCATTTTTCCAACAGCTCTTAGATTACTAAGAAATGGCATTTGAATTTGAAGCTCTGAATTAGTTTCCTGAAGTGCTTGAACTTTCTTTCTTTTTGAAGAGTTAGAGGTTTCTTCAAAGTCTTCTCGATATCGTCTACCAACCTTTGATATAATCAAGGTGAATGTGAATTCGGTAAGCAGCCATTTACTGTGTCCACTTTCAAACGTGTGTTTGCAAATCCTACAGTTCTTTTTCAATGTAAGAATCAAATAAAGCAATATTTTTTCTTGAACTACTTTCATTTCTTTATCTTTAATCGTATAATTTTCTCGGATATAATAGCAGATCAGAGGAGTCTTTGACACTTGTTTTGAGGTTTGGGATTGAAAAATCGCACAGTTTTTTTATTGGTACGTTAAGGGTATTTATTTTTAAAACTATACCAATAATTATTGAAAAAATAAAATTCCAAGTTCGTAAATATGTTAAATAAATTTATTAATTATTAAATATAGTATATTTAATAATATATAAACATATAAACATACATACGCATAAATATGTATAACCTCACTTACATCTAATAACTATGAAATTCAAAGTAACAAAAAGTACAAAACAATTCAATTTACTCAAGAAACTTCACTAAAAGTTATACATATATCTAATAAAACAATCAGGAATAAAACAACAAAAAATTACTCTTGAAAATGCAAGAGCAAAAATTTTAAGAGCGAAGGAAATGAATCCAAATAGAAGGAACAATTGCTTCAAGCAAATATCTTTTACTTCATGGGTAGGAGTGTCTTGATCAGAGCTAAAGCATGAAAATATAATTATTCAATGAATCAATTACAAATAGGCGGATTATGTATTATAACATCAAAGCATAAGAGAACAGCACGTTTCTGCTCGAGTATTCTACACAAAATATGGGAGCAACCAGCTGATCCCAACTTTAAAAGGCATTGCGTATGCGCATAACAAGTGCTTCATCTGCTGGCAAATGTTATATTTAAAAAGTGGACGATTTGAAGTAAGCGAGGGAATACGTGCCAAACAAAAGACAAAAAGGGAGCCAGTACCTCACGTTTTCCTTTGTTTTGCACGTATTAAAGAGACACACGATTTCTAGTTACACTACTGTTTCTTCTTATAATCTGTTTATAAGTTTAAGCGTCTACATTCGGCATTTGTTTATAGAATTGGTTTACAAATTATCATAAAAATACCGGATAACATAATTTCATGAATAAACATTATTGGCGACATAGTTTTTAAAAAATGAAGAGAAAAAGCTAATTTTTCTGCCCTTAAACGTCAGCACTTGTTTATAGAATTTGTTAGAAAATTATTTAAAAATATGGGAAGACAAATTTTTATCACTAAACGTCACCGATAACATCATTTAGGGAAAATTACGAGAGAAAACGATTATTTTCTTCCTTCAAATGTCCAATCTAGGCATTTGTTTATATAATTTGTTTATAAAATTCATAAAAAATATTATATTAAAAATTTTCGTCATCAAACATCACTGACGACATAATTTTAACCAAATTAAGAGAAGAGACTAATTCTCTCTACCTTTAAGGGTAAGGGTAAGGTACTCCCAACCTCAAGTACCTCATGCAAATTTCCGTAACTAATGCTGGTGAACCAAGGGATACTGAGCCGGCGATTCCTATGCTAAAAAAACCACAAAAAGTGAAATGGAAGGGAAAAACCCGCGGAAAACAGCATCACTCGCGATAATTAAGAACGCAAAAAACCGAATTTTATACTAGCGAGCAAGAATTGTCAAACGTAAACAAACCCCTGAACGACATCGTGCGTAATATGATGAGGAAGAGCGAGGCGATGCACAGTGGGCCAGAAAATGAAGAAAAGTATCAAAATTCGCACTACACTAGAAAAATGGCGGAATATATATTTTTTTTGTTGCGTGAATTGACAGTTTGGCACATTACCTTCAATAATTCCTTTATCGTTTTTAGGAGCATTTAAGACTATAGCTATAGAATGCTCAAAAACTGAAAAAATGGAAAAATTATCATTTTCGCTTACACAGGGCCATAAAAAACAGACATATGAGTCTGAAAATTTGTACTCGAGGGTTTTTGGAGTTGACGAGTATGAATCTTAAGTTCGATAATTAAATTTTTCACATTCAAGATGGCGGATACAAATTTACAAAAAAAGGCATATGAGTCTGAAAATTTGTACTCGGGGGTTTTCGGGGTCGACGAGTACGAATTTTAAGTCCAAAAATTAAATTTTTAAATTCAAGATGGCGGATTTAAAATGGCGGATTCAAATTTACAAAACAAGGCATATTGCTCTAAAAACCATTACTCGTGGGTTTTTGGAGTGGCTGAGTACGATTTTTAAGTCAGAAAAATGAAATTTTTAAATTCAAGATGGCGGATTCAAATTTTCAAAAAAAGGAGGTAATTTATACTGGACCGTTTTTGAGGTCGCTAAAAATACGACTCGGAATGGCAATTATGACTTCAATTTCAGCAGGCCAAAATACTATAGGAAATACTACACTGATCTAGAATCTTTTCCATTTTTTGTTTTGGATCATTAACTACAAAAAACAAATTGTATTAAGGGGTTTCTTTGTGGTTAGGATAAAAATACGATTCCGTACGGCAATTCTGACTGCAGAATCAGTTTCGGCACACCAAAAACTATAAATAATATTAGTCTGATCCAGAATCCTCTTGTTTTTTTTCGATCATTTTTTACATAAGCGTTTATTTATTCTAACCTCCAAAAACAACTTAAAAAAGTTGAGCTATATTTACGTTTAAAATGATCTATCAGAAAAAATTAGTGCGAACAATGATCTAAAACAAAAAATGGAAAGGATTCTAGACCCGTGTAGTATTTCCTATAGTATTTTGACCTGCTGAAATTGACTCTGAAATCAGAATTGCCATACCGATTCGTAATTTTAGCGACCTCAAAAACGGTCTAGTATAAATTACCTCCTTTTTATTTTGTAAATTTGAATCCGCCATCTTGAATTTATCAATTTCATTTTTCTGACTGGAGAATCGTACTCGAAGACTGCAAAACCCCACAAGTAAAAGTTTTGAGAGCTATATGCCTTTTTTTGTAAATTTGGATCCGCCATTTGGAATTCGCCATCTTGAATTTGAAAAATTCAGTTATCGGACCTAAGATTCGGTTTCGTCGACCCCAAAAACCCCCGAGTACAAATTTTCAGGCTCATATGCCTTTTTTGTAAATTTTGATCCACAATTTTGAATCCGCCATCTTGAATTTGAAAAATTTAATTATCGGACTTAAGATTCGTACTCGTCGACCCCAAAAACTCCCGAGTACAAATTTTCAGACGCATATGCCTCTTTTTTATGGCCCTGTGTAAGCGAAAATGATAATTTTTTCAGTTTTTGGGTATCCCATAGCTATAGTACACTTAAATGCTCCTAAAAACGATAAAGGAATTATTGAAGGTAATGTGCCAAACTGTCAATTCGCGCAAAAAAATATTCCGCCATTTTTCTAGCGTATTGCGAATTTTGATACTTTTCTTTATTTTCTGGCCCACTCTGTGCTGGGCTCTCTACTACTCTCCGTAGTACAGAGCAGCGGAAGTTAAGTGCCCCTTCTTTCGCCAAACTCTACGAGCTGGAGGAAAGCTTCTCTAGAAAAAATAATGCTACGCTCCTCACCTCGTGAAGAAGATCGAAACGTAAGAGGCTGAGACCTGATTAGCGAGCCGTTTTTATAGTTTTGCGCTTCTGACCTCCCCACTATCGGTCCCAGGTATTTCCGGCGCGTGACTTTTATTGATTCACACTGTCAATGACCTGCTTCCTATTAGTCGGATCTCTTGACAATTTTGGGGCTATTTTCTCCCGCCGAATATTTGTACTCCCGCGTATTTATTTATTACATCCGTCCGGAATATTCTAGAACGATCTCGGTTCTCAGTACCGTATCATCTTTTGTTGAGTGCCCTCATTTTCAAATCGGTATTCAATAATTTAATATTTAATTGCTCTTAATAATTTTCTTATTTTATTTTTATAGTGAATAACTTTTTATTATTGAGGGTCATTTGGACCCTCTCAATGCCCCCCTAACGGATAGGTCTTTTGAGATCGTTAAAAGATCTATTCATTTAATTGCGGATTATATTTTGTATGATTTTCTTAATAAATTCAAAATCGACTATTATGAGCGGAGATTATTAATGTAGTTAATGCAAAAAAAAATTTCAAAGAATTTGAGCTAGGTTACCAATGCCCCCCTAAACGAATGGGTTCAATAATTAAATTGGAGACATTCGTTTATTCGTTCAACACGATCAAATTCTTTATGATTTCTAGTTTATACTTGCGAATATCGTTTCTCTGATCATTTGAATACCTAAAATCCCTTATTTTATAATTCTTAATTCTATTAACATATTTTTTTGGGTCAAATTGCATTTGATTTTTCTTTTTTTTTTTTTTTTGTTGCACTTATCACTAAATATCCTACTTATTCTGTTAGAGCATTTTCAAAATTCTTGAGACCACTGTTTTTAGATTTAAAAATTCTATGTACGGCTATTCCTACTTGGTGGGTACCTATCACCACTACGTAGCGCGTCCTCAGGTTGCGGATAGAGGAAAGGCCCCTGAGGTTAAATACCCCTGAGGTTAACTGCGAATACAAGAATAAGCAGTCGCGGACAGCCGATAGGAACCAGTCGTGGGTGTAGTGAGCCCACATTGGTATAAATATGTACACGATAGCCCGGTTTGGGATGAT
>JBAGKK010330128.1:0-19459 GCA_037177015.1 Euceroptres primus
AGTGAACAAAAGTTATATCTTCTTTATTTGCCACATTTAAATGCACTAAACCAATATTTTCAGGAGAAAATGGAAATGAAATAATGTAAACTTACAATTAGAAGACGTTAAACATCAATTCCTAGATGTTTATAACAATTGAATAAACAAATACGAAATTAAGGTATTTTTATTTAGATAGATTTAGCTTTTTCAGCAGAATTAGCTATAAATATTTCACCAATGACCTTCTGCTGTGATAGTTTGTACAGCAACAACAATCGTGTATTATTTAAACAAATTTAATAAACAAATGCATGATTTAGCCGTTTTTGAGTAGATAAGCTTCGTTTTTTTTAACAGAATTAATAACTAGTATGTTGTCAATGTGTCTTGCTGTTTTACTTTACACTTAGGCATTAATTGCTTATTTCTTAAACAAATCTAGTTAATAAATTTATTATTTGAGCATTTTTCAATATAGAAAATTTATTTTTTCAGCGACAAATCAACTTTTATTTTTTTCAGTTACATTCAACTACAAACATCTCAGAGATAGTCTATTGCTATGATGATTCGCAGTTAAACAATAATTGTGCAGTATTTAAACAAATTTAATAAACATTCATTGCTTGGCCGTTTTTCAATAAATTGGTTTCGTTTTTTAGCAGAATAATAAATATTTCACCAATGGCCTTTTGCTATGATAATTTGCAGTTGGACAATATAGTATATTTTTTAAACAAATTTAATAAACAAAGGTATTGTCTGGCAATTTTTCAATTGATAAGCTTCGTTTTTTTAGTAGAATCAATAACTAATATGTTTCCAATTTGTCTTACTGTTTTACTTTACACTTAGGCATCAATTGCTTACTTTTTAAACAAATTTAGTTAACAAATTAATTATTTGAGCATTTTTCAATATAGAAATTTTGTTTCTTCAGCATAATCAACTAAAAACATCTTAGAGATAGTCTATTGTTATGATGATTCGCAGTTAAACATGAATTGTATGTTATTTAAACAAATTTAATAAACAAATGTATTTTTTGGTCTTTTTTCAGGTGATAGATTTCGTTTATTTCAGCAGAATCAACTGCTAGTATGTTGATAATGTGTTTTGCAATTATACTTTGTAGTTTTACAATATTTGTGTCTCAAGGTTCGAATTAGCTTTTATTGTTATCTGTTAGCAATCAATTAGGAGTGCTTGGGCTTCTGGAAGCAAAGATCTTTCAATTTTTGTGAATTCCCACCTCAAACTTATGAAAAATGGATCATCAGAAACTAAGAAAAAATGCAGGATGTCTTTTGTTTATGCAATTTGTTTAAACAATATACAATATTGTCCAACTGCAAATTATCATAGCAAAAGGTCATTGGTGAAATATTTATAGTAGATTCTGCTAAAAAAACGAAACTAATTTATTAAAAAACATCCAAGCAATGCATTTGTTTATTAAATTTGTTTAAATAATGTATAATTATTGTTAAACTGCGAATCATGATAGCAGTAGACTATCTGTGAGATGTTTGTAGTTGATTCTGCTGAAAAAACAAAATTTCTATATTGAAGAATGCTCAAATAATTAATTTGTTAACTAAATTTGTTTAAACAATAAACAATCGATGCCGAAGGATAAAGTAAAATAGCAAGACATATTGGCAACATAGTAATTAAACATATTATAGAGACGCGTGGCGGTCTCGGGTAGATGAGGCAATGAACTTTCGAGTTCCAAATGCTGATAAATAATAATAATAACATAGTTATTGATTCTGCTGAAAAAAACGAAACTTATTTACTCAAAAATAGCCAAATAATGTATTTGTTTATTAAATTTGTTTAAATAATACACGATTGTTATTACAATGCAAACTAGCACAGCAGAAGGTCATTGGTGAAATATTTATAGCTAATTCTGCTGAAAAATCTAAATCTATCTAATTAAAAATGCCTTAATTTTGTATTTGTTCATTCAATTGTTATAAACAATTAGGAATTGATGTTTAACTTCTTCTAATTTTAAGATTATAGCTACTGAATTATCAATTGATGCAACAACTAAAAGTAAACTTCACTCATTTCGTTTTCTGATTTCGTTATTCAAAACGACCGTTACATCAGCCACATGCTATTTTAAAATTAAAATGAATATTAAACGAATAGGAATTTTGGAACACAAATTTGCAAGTATATTTTCACAATTGAGAACCAAATATTTATTATTTATTCCAATGGTTTAAGCAAATTTTATAAAAGGCAGGGACCGTTACACCAGCGACATTGAATTTTTACGAGTGAACTTTTGTATATCGCCCAGCAAATACCTTCATTAATATTTAACTCAAATCTGTTGGCGTATGACAAAATTACTCCTTCAAATTTAAGCTTCAAGTGATTTCAAGCAAAATACGCTTTTAAATAATTTTGACAGTGTGCAAGTTACCGGTACACCAGTGACATTTAAATTTGTGGACAAACTTTTCAATTCAATTACACATTTTACATTCATCTTACGTGATTTTTATTAATATTATTAGATTTGTGAAATATTTTTAACTGGAAGGCCGAAGTTTCAGGTAAATATCTAATAAAATATAAAACTGACAGACTTTCAAAGTTGCAAAAATATAAAAGTAACACTCTGCAAAACTGACATTTCGCATATATTAACGATTAATTATTCGTCAGTGTTACAAGTTTACGAAAAAGAGCAATTGTCTCAAGTAGCTTTTGCTACAATTAAGTATATCTTGGGATTAATTATTATTATTTCTGTTCTCAAAAGTCGATAAATAACGAGGTCATAAAATCTCAAAGTTCTGGAAAATTGCCCTTATCTGTACTACTGATAAACACAAAATCAAAAATTACACTTTGTTCCACAGCGGAATAGCGCGGAATTTTTTCCAGTTTTTTAAAATAAAAAAGTTTTTAGTGATTAAAAGATGGTTACATTCGGATTAAAATCCATGATCTCGTAAAAAATATTTAACAATGAAATATTAAAATATCTTAACCACCCTTTCAATGACCACCGAGTGATCAACTCTATTTGGGAATTTCAAATCTATACAATTTTCAGATTTTTAATTCCTTAATCCATCAATTTTCAAGGATTTCGATATTGGAAATCACCAAGTTTAAACGATTTAATTTTTAAAAGTCTTGATATTTGGAATTTACAATTTAAAAAATTGGAAGACTTTAGGTTTTACAGGGAATTAAAGGTTAGCGATTCAATTTGTGGAAATCATTAAATTTGAAGGTTTTAATTTTTAAAAGCTATAGGATTTGATATTTTAAAAATCGGAAGGCTTTAGATTTTACGAAAAATAAAAATTTAACGATTTAATTTGTGAAATCATTAAATTTGAAGGTTTTAATTTTTAAAAGCTATGGGATTTGATACTTTAAAAATTGGAAGGCGGATTTTACGAAAAATCAAAATTTAACGATTTAATTTATGAAATCATTAAATTGGAAGGTTTTAATTTTTAAAAGCTATGGGATTTGATATTTTAAAAATCGGAAGGCTGTAGATTTTAGAAATCATTGAAATATTTTTAAAAACATCAAATTTTAACGATTTAAATTTTCGAAAAAAACGATGTTGAACGTGTTTAAATTTTTAATCTTATCTAGAATTCAAAATTTATTCGTTTTTCAGGATTTTAACTCCTTGCTTCATCAATTTTGAACGATTTAAATGTTGGAAATCATAAAATTTAAGCGATTTAATTTTGAAAAGCCCTGGAATTGAAATTTAGAATTCCAAAAATTGGAAGGCTTTACATTTTATAAGAAATCAAAGTTTGATGACTTAATTCGTGGAAATCATTAAATTTGAAGGTTTTATTTTTTGAAAGCTATGGAATTTGATATTTTGAAAATCAAAAGGCTGGAGATTTTATAAGAAGTCAAAGTTTAACGGTTTAATTTGTGGAAATAATTGAATTTGAAGTTTTTAATTTTTGAAAGCTATGGAATTTGATATTTTAAAAATCAGAAGGCTTGAAATTTTACAACTCAAAGTTTAACGGTTTAATTTGTGGAAATAATTGAATTTGAAGGCTTTAATTTTGAAAAGTCGTGGAATTTAAAATTTTTATAAGCTTTAAATCTTCCCTCCTTATATTCTCAGATGGCAAAATTGTTTAACACCCTGATCCTATTTTAATGAAAAAATTAAGGTTTGGCGATTTTTTAATCTCGAAATTAGTTATTTAAAAGATTATTTAATTGAACTGAATGCATTTGGTGTGATAAATATTCAACTTTTTTGGAAATTCGAAGCGATTTTGAACGTTTTTACATTTTTTAGCTTATCTGGTTTTTAAAATCTATTCGGTTTTCAGGATTTTAATTCCTTAATTGATAAATTTTGAACGATTTAAATGTTGGAAATCATAAAATTTAAACGATTTAATTTTTAAAAGCCCTGGAATTGAAATTTACAATTCAGAAAATTGGAAGGCTTTACATTTTATAAGAAATCAAAGTTTGATGACTTAATTTGTGGAAATCATCGAATTTGAAGGTTTTGCTTTCTGAAAGCTATGGAATTTGATATTTTAAAAATCAAAAGGCTTGAGATTTCATAAGAAATCAAAGTTTGACGGTTCAATTTGTGGAAATTACTGAATTTTAAGGTTTTCATTTTTAAAAGCTATGGAATTTAATATTTTAAAAATCAGAAGGCTTGAGATTTACAAGAAATCAAAGTTTACCATTTTAATTTGTGGAAATAATTGAATTTGAAGGCTTTAATTTTGAAAAGTCGTGGAATTTAAAATTTGCAAAAGCTTTAAATCCACTCTCCTTAAATTCTCAGATGTCAAAATTGTTAAACATTCTGATCTAATGAAACCCTGATTTAATGAAAAAATTAAGATTTGGCGTTTTTTTAATCTCGAAATAAATTACTTAAAAGATTATTTATTTAAACTAAATGCATTTGTGTGATAAGTATTTACCTTTTTTTGAAAATTCGAAGCTCTTCATAACCTGTTCACAAGTGCAGAGAGGTTATTATCAAAATGGGAAAATCAACAGCAATTTATTTTATATCATTTCGTAAACAATTTGTTATATTTTTCATTTGGAAAGATAGAATACTGAAACATCTAAAACGTCTTTAGGGTTGTTGCCAAAAAGTTGTGAAATTTGGCCTATCGATTTTTTGAAAAGAAAATCTTCTTAGAACTAGCTAAAGTATTTTTTTCCATTAATTGTGATCCAAAATAAAACGAAAATACCGATTTAAGAGATCAAGAATCATTTTTGTAGTGGAAATTAATGATTTACATGTTAGAAAGGTTACCGAGTGGACATTCAATAAACGTAGAAAAATAAATTTCAAAATTATATTTAAAATATGTAAAGTGAAGATAACAAATTTTAAAAAGGTTGTGAAAATTTCTTTTTTCGCACTTTATTTGACTGTGCCGACAGACTTTTGATTATATTTTTATTTAATTAACACTTCTTAAAACTGGGTTACCGAGGGGACATTATTATAAATCGTACGGTTCATAATTTGCAGAAATTTTTTGAAGTTGCGAACAATAAACATGTTTCTGCTTATACGAGCACTTGCGTAGGACTAAAAGTAATGAGTTTTTGATTTTTTAAGATTTCTTAAACTGATTTTTTCCAAATTCTAACCTAAAATGTTAGGGTTACCAAGTGGACATGAAACTTCAGGGAGAGATTTCTAAACATTTATAAACATCTTCAAATCTAAAATATTTATCCCTATTCATAATTTTTAAATTCTTTAACTTTATACAAATGACTCGTATGAGTATCAATCATTTATAAAATTTTGCTGTCATTATTTCGCAATTTTAGTTTGTGAATCTGTACTTGGGGACAAGTCACCGAGTGGACATTTTAGGTATATTTTAGTTTCCCATTTCTAAACAAAGGCATCTAAAATTTTGAAACTTTACTAAAAAAAACCTACTTGAAGGTAAGTCTTTTATCCCAGTGGTATTAAAAAAATATATTAAATAATGAAAATGTGTAAAAATGTCGGGACTTGAATTTCACAACTTTTTGGCAAGGACCTTTAACCACAACAAAATTTTCGTTGGATTATGAAATAAATACAATGAAACGATTTCTATAGATAAAAACATATAAACAATTGCTCAATTGAAAGATTGTAGGGAAGATGAACAAGGAATTACATGTTTAGCAATAAAGTGTTGCAGTAGATGTTGCAGTTTTCTGCAAATGGTTTGGTACATAAATATTGGCCATGGTAGCAATGTGAAGTATCTTATCTAATTGGAAACGTAATAGTGTCTTGAACACATGCATACAAATCGTGGCGGCGCTTGTACAAGTACGGTCGTCTGACATTTATTTAGTTAAATTCCCACTCCATCGTTACCATTTTACTCACCGTGCTGATTCGTTCCAATGTCGCGTTACAGTTTTCCGCGTGAATAATGAAACGTGATTCAGGCGATTACAATGTCGTTCAATGTCACCTTCGACATTTATTTCCAATACGTAAATTCGTTTATTTTAATCTGATACCTGAAAATCTTGTCTAAGTACTTCGTAATTTATGAGGAGAATCACAATGAGATCGTAAAGTAGTTCTCGAGTCTTGCTCACCTTTGTTAACAATTCTCTTGTAAAACTCTTCCTCTTCTATACAGCAGAATTATTTCAGATCTTTAATTACAAATAGCCTCTAAACTTTTCTGATTAAATTTAGCTTGGAGAGTTTTTGGGGATATTTGCGTTTGCTTAAGTAATTTATTTGCAATTTAGTTTGTAATTTATTGATCCTGGGGAGAGAAACAATTTCACCTTCGGGAAAAATTTATGGATTAGTCTCTTATTCCTTCCAAGAGATAAATAAGTGAGCCTTTCAGAAGTTTATTTATTTGGCCGAATATTGTGATAAATGAAGTTAAATCTGTGTATAATATAAGAAGTGTCTTTTTTGCATAAATAATTTTGCTTTATAGAAGTAAAGAATATTTTTCCTTTGAGAATGCAAAAGACGAGACTCGATTCACTCCACTTGTTCTAAAATTACTCGAGATGTTCCGGCGCATTTCCGCGCAGGTAATGGGCCACAGCTTTACGTGTGTAACTGCTTATCGTTTTCTCGATTGAGTCCAATTGGTGTTACGAAATCTGCTTATCCCAAGAATAAATTTGCCCATTATGCAAAGTGTCCCTAATGCTATGACATAACAAAATTCGAATCATGCTTCTGCAATGAATCTGAAAATGTTTTTTTTCATTTGGGGAAAATGTAAAATAATTCGAAGGCAAATGATGGTAAACAATTATAGAAACTTAAAGAAATTGTCAGGAAAAGACGACTTGTGTCTAATCTGTCTTTCATCTTCCCGCGGCTCGTAGCATAGCAAAGGATAAAAACGTGCGTATTGTAATTTAAATTGCAGGCCTCCTTTGTGTCTGTTTATATTCGTAATCCAAGAGTTTTTCCGAGACCGAGAGTGTCCGTCGCTCAAATTCCCTCGTTCTTTGATCGAGTAACATTCCCATACGTAGTGTACCAATGTGCTTTGCGGCTTAATAAGAATTCTCTCACGTTCAACGTGCAGTAAATTCCATTCCTGGAAACAATTGCGCCCGGCAAGTTGGAATACGCGGAAATCACCTGTCTTGCCATGTTCCGTTCGTCGTATAAGCCACAAATCCTGATTAAAGGGATTGCCGCCTTTCTGTGACGATTAGAAGTTGAGCTTGAGCCGACACCCAATCCCAAATCCTGTATTTTCATCCCTTTTAAGACTCACCGAGTCTGCAGTGTTTTGAAGTCGACCCTTGTCCACTTCCGGAGTACATATAATCCTTCTGTTTTTGGTGAGGTGATCCTAGACTGTTGTCACGGAGTTAAAGTTACTGATGCTTATGATTCTAATCTACTTTGCAATACTTTAAACTTAGTATTTTCCTTCAGTTCCTAGCATCTGTATTTTTCGTTTATTTAAACATTTTTTCAAATTCAAAAATGCTTATTAAATTTTTCGCAAAAACTCCTTGCTGTAATTTTTATACGTCAATGTTGTGATACGGGGTTGGTAATTGAAAGCTTTTACATTTTAATAGAGTAGAAGGAAGAATTTCAACTGTAAAACACGCGAGTGCGTTAATCGAGTAGCTATTACTGTTAGAAATATACCTGGTTGAAACTACTTTAGTTGAATTTTTATACAATTACTATAATTGAATCAATTTTCAACTACATTTAAATGAATTTTTAACCAAATTAAATCAATTTTCAACCACATGTAAATAAATTTTTATTCAAAGTGAATCAATTTTCAACCGCATGAAAATGAATTTTAATCAAATTGAATCAATTCTAAGTGAATTTTCAACCAAAAGTAAATAAATTTTCAACCAAAAGTAAATGAATTTTCAACCAAAATAAATGAAATTTCAACTCCCAGGTGGAAAAATTATGAATAATCCATTGATTGAATATGTATAATTTTTGGCATAGTCACTAGGCTTAGTTCATTATGCATAGATTATGCATAATTTTTCCACCTGGGGTAGTAAATGAATTTTCAACCACAATAAATGAAATTTCAAGCAGTAAATTAATTTTTAACCACAATTAATGAAAAGTTGTTAAATTTTAAATAAATAGTAAATGAAAATTTGTTGAATTTTAAATGAATAGTAAATGAAAAGTTGTTGAATTTTTAATGAATAGTAAGTGAATAGTAACTGAATTTTCAACCACAATAAATGAAGTTTTAAGCAGTAAATTAATTTTTAACCACAGTAAATGCAAAGTTGTTGAATTTTCAAGAAATTTCTAACAGTGTATGTCGTAGCCGTAACCATTGCGAAGAAAGGTAAAAAGAATTCAGTTTCTTAAAATTTCTCTTTCTCTCCATGAATGTTGATCTGGTCAATACGCTTGAAACTTGCACTTTATATTGTTTATGAATATTATTAAAATGATAATAAAATAATTTTTTAGCGCGGAGTGAAAATGCTCGAATAGATTGGATCTTTTGAGTCTAGTGAAAAAAAGTTGTGGAAAATTCTTCTAGTAGGACTTTTGTCTTGAAAATTCGAAATTTTGAGCAATTTTCAAATTTTTCGTATGGTAGGGATAATTATGGCGAATTTTTAGTATGTACATGTAGTTTTCGGTGATGAATAATAATATAAAATCCAAAATTGAAAAAAAAAATTTTCTCCAAGTTAAAATTTTTTGAAAATGTCAAAAAAATGATGTTTTTTGATAAATTAAAAAAAATATATATTTATTTTCTAAAAAATTGAACATGTCTAGCCGAAAATACCTCCAGTTTGAGTCAGAGAAGCGTGCAATATTTTTAATTTATATATATATATATATATATATTACCTGTCACTCCTGAAAATTCCAGCAAAAAAATAGCAGTTTTGATAAAATTTCGTGTTTTAATTTTCCAAAAAATCAAAATAGCATTACGTTTTTCCAATTTTTTTTTATTTTTCTCAACGGTTTCAAAAGAGTAAAAAAAACTTGACAAACTGAAAAAAGAAAAACCTTAAAATCTCAAAAATTGCAAAAATGGCAAGGTTTTTAAAAAAATCGAAATTAATTTTTTTCTCCTGAAAAGCAAAAAAATACAAATGGAAAATTTATGCTAAGTAGACTATATTAGTGCCTATTATTCCTAACAACGTCAGGGGAAAAAGGTGGGGTTTTTGAGGAAATATTTTTTTAATTTTTCTCAAAAAATCGAAATAACTTTACCATTTTTTAATATTTTTAAATTTTTTTGTGGATTTTGAAAGAGTGCAAAAAACTGTATAAACTGAAACATGAAAAACCTTAATATGTCAAAAATTAAAAAATGGCAAGGTTTTAAAAGTAAAATTTCTCAAAAACTCATTTTGCTTTTGTTTATCCAGTTTGTTTGTAAAAAATGACAATTGTTAATATTCAACAATTTCGCGTAGTTAGGCCTCTCCGTTAACGCATGTAGAGGCAAACTTGCGTGGAAAAATCAAAGATTCTGCGCAAAAATGCAAAAATTTTGCTTTTGTTTATCCAGTTTGTTTATAAAAAATGACAGTTGTTAATACTCATCAATTTCTTGTAATTAGGCCTCTCCGTTAACGCATTTATAGGCAAACTCTCATGAAAAAACCAAAGATTCTGCGCGAAAAGGACAAAATTTTGCTTTTGTTTATCCAATTTGTTTATATAATAATTGTTATCATATTTTGACAACTTTATAATGAGAATTTGCAACTTCTGTGAGCATATTAAGTAATGAAACAAAAAAAAGGGGTGATGTTTGCAGAAATCTGAGAATCTATTAATTTTTTTATAATTGTTTATAACAATAGGAATTTTTTATATTTCATACATGTTTACCATTCAATGTTGCGCTAGAGATAAAATATAGCAGTTTTAGTCCACAAAAATTTTTTCCTTTATCAAACCTCTCCGTTATTTATTTGTTGACTTAATTTGTTTATAACAGTTAAGTTGATTTTTATGCAAATTATTCGTATTCCAGGAGTGCCCTCGCATGGATTTAAGATGATTTGTGATATTTGACAATCGTTCCTGAAGAGGAGAAAAACAAAAACTGCAAAATTGCCCTTTTTACCATACCTTGCGTTAGATAAATAAATATAAACAAAGCCAAATTTAAAAATCGAGTCTTACAGATCTCTTAAAAATTTATTCAACTGTAATTTTTAAGAAAAATTGTAAATCCGATGAAAATTGAAGGCTGTACACTTTTTTGAACAGTAAATTCCTGTTTCGGACGCCTGTATGATTTGAAATGGATTGGATCTATTATTCATTTAAAATCTTCTTTCTAAGTAAAAATTAAATTTAACATCTTATTCTCTGAATACGATTTTCAATAAAAACCACAACTCCCGCTTAATATATGACTCAATATATGACGCTTAATATACATAGCATAAGTGAGTAATAAATTATTGTGTTAACGTGTGATCAATCATAGGAGGATTGAGTTTCTCGGCGTTTAGCAACACGTGGGAGGGTGCTGATCATGGTTAAGAGAAGGAGGTTTAGTGAGTGGACTGGCGAGGGGGTATAGGGCCCGGTGAGGCCCCACACGGAGGTATATTAGCGTATTCCTTAACCCTTTCTTCCCCACCTTGGGATCCTCACACGCGGATCTTCCGTTTGTATATAGACTAGCCTCGTCCACGGACTAATGGTCACGACTCGGCCATTTACCTCCGGCGAAGCGTCGATTCTTGATAAGTAAATCACCGCCGATCTACACTTCACGAGCGACGGATGATACCTATACGTATATGCACGCGCAGTACCTTCATACGAACATACGTCCTCGCCAAGATCAATCCTTTCCGCACGCCTCGCTGCAAATGCCGTTTTCAATTCCAATTAAGGATCGTTCCGCGTCTCGTACGAATCTCCCATATTCTTACGGAATTTGAAAGTGTATCCCAATGCACTATGTGCTGACTTTCGCAAGTCGAGTCACGTTATCGATGTCAATCGAATCGACACGGTTTGCGTGGATCGCGATGCCTGGTTTATATATCGACGGTGAAAAATGGCCATTTTCTCGCCATGTCGATCCGAACCGGGTGAAAATGGCAGGTTGCGAATGAAAATTTATGGCCTGCAACTTTTATGAGAAGTGACGCAAGACTCAGCTGAGAAAAAGTGAGAAAAAGACAAGACGGTATTTGGGTGATTGGACAGGAGTTTTTTTTAGTTGATTTAAAGTTTTTTAACTCAAAGTATAACAATATGAAGATTCTTCAGGGTTCAAAGCATCAGCAGAGATAATGTTGTATCAACAAACTTTTCAACATATCCAGGTCTTATCTACATACTACATACTTAGTCATGCCTTTAGTTTACAGATAAATTCCGTATGGAAACAGTTCAGGCGACAAAATCATCCGACTTCAATTTAATCCGCGAATCCTGAATAAAAGAAGTACGATTTCCGAATCAAAGTAGAATGATTGTGAATGAAAACGGAATCGAATATCATTTTTCAACCTGAAGGTCAGATATCATATAGATCAAGCAAAGATCATATGAGAACGCCTAAAAAAGCATACCGGATTGAAAGGAAAGGCTAGTTTTTACTGTGTACATTAATATAGATTTGATGCTCATATAGAAAACTTTCTTAAATACGTAAGAATTGATTTGAAATATTTAAATGTTTAAATTTTCTATCTATTCAAAATGAGTATCACAAGTAAGTTAGCCTTTGAACGAAAAGAGTCTATTTACTACACAGTAAAAATTAGACTTTCCTTTCAATCCGGTATGCTTTTTTGGGCGTTCTAATATGATCTTCAGTTGCTCTACATGATATCTGATCAACTTCATTTTGAAAGATGATACCAGATTCAATTTTGTTTTCATCCACAATCATTTTATTTTGATTCAGAAATCATACTTTTTTTATTCGGGATTCACGGACTAAACTGAAGTCGGATGGTTTTGTCGACCGATCTGTCCTCGTACCGAATTTGGCTCTAAAAGAATTTTTATCTTTTAGTGTGTATGGCATTTTACCCTATAAATTGGAAGTGTTTGTGTTAGCGAGTTTAAACAATTTCAACCATTCAAAATAAATTATAAAAGATTGCATTTAAAATGCAAAGACTTGGGTTGAAACGATTTCTCGTAAATACATAATCTTCAATAACACATTTGGTAACTGTGTGGTGAGAAGATTTCAAAGGCATTGAAAATTTACGAGAGTCCTGAAGATCTTCAATTTTGTACTTTGCATTTTCAATCATGACTCGATGCGTCTTTATTGCCTTTTTAATCCCCTGAGTCCGCTATGAAATGACATTTTTTTTTTATTGAACTCTCAATCTGTGAAACAAGGAGTCAGACTTTGCACGTCGTTCGATCGTCGTAAAACGGACGCCTCTTTTCACGGTACCGTAAATCTCTTCTTCTTTTTCTCGTATGATGGGAACGCAGATTTATTTGCATCTTCAGATAAAGGAGTCACATTAGGGTGGGCAGAATTTTGTTTTTGAATTTCAAAAATAAACGTGGCCTAAAAGTTTATGTATACTAGTAGTTTATCCTGAAAATTTGAATCCGATAAAAAAATAATTCAGCTATCGCAAGCGTATTGGAGTTTTAAACAGCGAAGAACATTAAATTCTTTTATGCCTGATGTATACTTTTGTATACAAAATGTATATATGTAACTGATGTAACTTTTGATTATCTTTATCTACGGAAATTGGTATTTCATATTATTGTCGACATATTCTGCGTGATAAAGATAAATAATTTATTTCAAAGAACTGTATAATTTCACTAAAACTGTCCAAAAATGTCTAAAATTTACAAATTTTGTCTATTCTAAGTGTCCTAAAATCTAGAAAAATCATTTTAAAAATCTAATCAAATCGTTTTTCGGCAAAATGTAGGCTTTAAACTGAGACCAAAAAACTAAAAAAATCTTGATTTTTCACTGAGTTATGACCAAAAATATGCACAAATGCTTAGTTAAAAAAGTCAAAAATGAGAATTGTAATGGTTTTATTTCTCTTGTGTCTCTTTTTTTTTCTTTTCTGATAACTTATTATCACAAAAATTTGTACTATGAGTTAGTAGAAACACATTGTAAATAAAAAAAGACAGAATAGTAAAAAATAGTGTTGGATACATTGCATTAGATAAAGACACATTTTATTTGTTTATTAACCTACACAGTTAAGGTAAAAAACTTTTAATTCTACAAAATTTTCATTTATACAAACATTTTAACTATATAAAAGTCCACATTTGAATTAATTTAGCATACCAATTTTAGTTTATAAAAATAGCAAATATATTTAATATTTATTAACAAACAAAAATGTAACTGTAAATTATGTAAATTTCAGCCCCGAAGAAGTTCACACGATACTGCACGAAACGTAGGCATTTTTTTTTTTGATATCTAATAAAGTGATTTGGACCAAACACGAATCCGACTACGCAATTTATTAACTTGAGAAAATTTCAACGGTCAAAGAAACATCGATTTTTTCTAAAAATAGTGTTTTGTATTATTTTGTACTGTTTTCATCAATTTTTATTTCCAATATATTCTTGCTAATAAATAATACAAACTTTCGTGGCAGGAAGTTGTTAAAAAAAAAGAAAAAGCAATAAATCTCTAATTTTTAATTTATCTGAAAAAACATGTCAACACATTTTCAGTCATAATTCAGTGGGAAATAAAGATTTTTTTTAGTTTTCTTGCCTCATTTAAAAGACTATATTCTGCCGATAAACTTGTGATTTTATTAGATTTTTAATTTTTTGGATTTTAGGATACATGAAAAAGACAAAAAGCGTAAATTTTATATATTTTTGGTCAGTTTTAGTGAAATTATTCAGTTCTTTGAATTAAATTTTTTATCTTCATCACTCAGAATATACTGGCAATAATATACACTACAAATTCCTGTAGATAAAAATCATCAAAAGTTATAAATAAATCAGGCATAAAAGAAATTTGTCGTTCTTCGCTTTTTAAAACTGCAATACGCTTGCGATAGCTGGATTATTTTTTTATCGGATTCAAATTTTCAGAATAAACTACTACTATCCGCCCATAAAATATAGAGCCCTAAATCTTTTGCAGAATATCTCATCCGGAAAAAATGATAAAAAACATGGACAAAACACATTCAAAAGAGAAAGATGTTCTCTGTACTGTGAATGTTTGATAACATTTTTCAGTCAATTAGGAAGTTTTTTATGATCAGAGAAAGATAAAAAAGTACCCAAATTTCAGGGCTTTTGAGAAAGGTCATCTTTGGGACAAATGTGAAAAATATGTGGAATTTTTTTGTGTTTTCTTGAACCTTTATGCGTTCAAAAGTAAAACTCAAAGTCAAAAATTTCAATTTTAATTTAAAATTAGAATTTAAAAACATTAGAAACATTTAAGAACATCAAAATTTAAAAAGTTTAGGAAGACGTCGTCTCCGAAACTAACCAATTTACGAAGTTTATTCTTGAAGTAAATTATACATTATTTGAAGACATGAGAATGAAAACTCGTTAAAGACCATTTGAAGTTACCCCCCCCCCCCAAGCAATAGTTTAAATAACCTAATTTAGGGGCCAACTTCAAATGGTCTTTACCGAGTTGTCATTCTCATGTCTTCATTTATTATCAAGAGCAATGTATGCAAAAACCAATTAGAAGAAAGTGGTACTTTAATGTTTAAAACATTATTTTTGTTGACTAAAATACAAAGGACAATTTAATTGTGGAAAGAATGACCTGCACAATATGAAGGATATTACGGTCAAAAAGTCTCCTGCTGTGCATGTCATTCTTTCCACAATTGAACTGACCTTTGTATTGTAAAAAACAGAAAATAATTTTTTGAACATTAAAATACCGCTTTTTTTCTAATTGATATTGCACACATTGCTCTTGTTAATAAATAATGTATAATTTGCTTCAAGAATGAACTCCGTAAGTTGGTTAGTTTTGGGGATGACGTCTTCCTAAACTTTTAAAATTTTAATGTTAACAAACTAAAATTTCTGATTCTGGTTCCTATTTTTGAACGCAGAAAGGTTCAAAGAAATTCCAAAAATTTTCACATATTTTCACATTCGTTTTGTGTGTGCAATAACGTCTCAAAGATGAGCATACTCAAAAGACCCTGAAATTTGGGTCCTTTTCACCTTTCTCTAATCATAAAAATCTTCCTAATGGACTGAAAAGTTGTATCAAACATTTACATCTTGCTCTTTTGAAAGCGCTTTGCCTCATATTTTTCACATTTTTTCCGGAGAAGATATTCTGCAAAAGATTTAGGGCCTTATATTTTATAAATGGATAGTAGTAGTATACAGAAACTTTTAGGCCCAGTTTGTGTTTGAAAATCAAAAATAAATTTTTTTATTTCTTTCATTTGTCTTTATTTTTATTTATTTTATAAATCAAAAATAAAATAAATATTTAAAGATCTTATTCATTTAATGAAATAAGTTAATTAGGTACAATTCACAAAATACGTGATACATGTTCTTGACATTTTTACCGCCTTCCACCCCTTTTATTACATTTTTTCATTTTTATTATTCCTATAATAAACCCCCACCCACCTACCCCATAAGTATCACGTATTTTGTGAATGGCCTCTTAGTTCTTTGGACCTGATTTTTTTCAAATTATATAATCCTTTTATTATCATCCGCAAAATTATATTTATAATTTTAACTTGTAATTATATCAAATTGTTACTAGAAAAATAAGCTAATATTAATAAGTTAATTAGTAAGTTCATAAAAATAAGTTAAGAATAAGTTTTTTTTTCTTCACATGGTTCACTTTAAAGGGGTTGAAAGAGCAGTAAAGGTTTCTAGATCGATAGGACGACTTTCAAGATAAAGATGAAGAGTCTGGTCGATAATGAAGACACGTGTCGTGAGAGCGAGAATAGAATAGATGAGCCTGAGACGCCAGTGGAAGTCGAAAGATCGGTATAGATATCTGGAGGACACTTTTTAGATACTCTCACGCACGTTCAGTACTTACACACACAAACTATAGTCCTTAGTTCACTATACAGTATACAATTTCCATTATTCAACAGTTCAAGTTTGAGATAATTAAGCCCTTAGTCTAAAAAAATGTTTCATTTACAATTTTTCAACAATCAACCTTTTTTCTTATTTTTTCCGATAAAAAAGTATTTTTGTTACAATTCCTACTAAGTATAAGCTCAAAATACGTATAGTATTTTGTATAGTATAGTTACACTCCAATAAAATTGAAAAGCTAGAATTTATCGCGGAAGAATGTGAGAAAAATTTCTTCTTTGAAGATTGGGTGGCCGAGTTTTGCACGTCATAGCATGCAATTTTCTGTTTGTGTTTTTATTGCAGTCAATTTTCGCAGACGGAGATGATTCGATCGTAGACGTTTTTCTTTTGTGCGTTTATTTTTATTTGCGCACGAAACGACATCCAGGATAGGATAGGAAAGCGCGGATGTCCGTCACGACACAGTTTTGGCCCAAAGTCTTATCTTTTTCCTTCGCATGTGCGATCTGTCCGCCTTTACTAACCTCTCGTCTGTTATTAAGTAGGGACATCGCGTGTGCGTCCGGTAAGTGAGTAAAATCTGCCTTATACATGCATGCAAACACTAATATAACGCACACCGGGAAACCTTGTTTTATATCTTTGCATGTCGCGGAAGTTACACCCCAATAAAAATTACAGATGTCTACCTGCAAAGAAAGTCCTATGGGTGTTTTAAAATTTTCACTCAAGTTTATGTCACATCGTGACACGCAATTGTCAAGGGATAAGAATTTATCATAATAAAATGTAGGAGTATTAGTTTATGTCTCTCCTTGAAAAATATCTTTGCAATTGGAAATAAGTATAATTATGGTACAAGTTTTTTTTTTAAGTTTGCATGGATGAAGGTTTGTTTGTACAACGTCATGCTCAAGGCCCACGGCTCTGGGTGGAATTAACACGTCTCATGCAAAACCGATATGGCTTGTCTTCGTTGTAGGTATCTCGTCACCTCGCGTGACTTTTCTGGTCGCCCGAGTAGTTCCGACATAAAAATTGCTTGCGCGTAAAGAGATCGTTATTTTGTATGGCGAGAGCTTCCTGGATCGTTCCTCTTTCCTACCAGTAAGACAAAGTAACTACTCGAGCCAAGGTGTGTCCACATTTTCGCAATCACTATTTCGCATTTATCATTGCCGATCACACATAAATCTCGATTAAGTGTCTTTTCCCGAGCAATCCGATTCCCTTTTGCCAAGAAATTTCTCGATCAGATGAACAATGGTTACCGACAAACTAGCCCACAATTTAAAATTACAAAAAGATTACAATTGACGATTAGAGTGAAGAAATATAAGTTTTTAATTATTCATCAGATTATAAGAACATTAAATGATCTTAAGGACACGAGCCGCAGTTTATCTCTCAATAACTCGAACTAATCGATTCGAAAATGCTTCTCGAGTTCAATTTACAAGTAATTACATTTATTGCGTAGAATTACGGCTGAAAGGGTTGGAGATAATCTATAGGCTACAATTTGACTGTAGTTTACTGAGCATGGTGATAGAAATTTACGAGCAAATGCTGATAACTATACGAACATATATTTATATTCGTATTTATAAGTTAGTATATGGAATATAAAGCATTTTCCTCCACCTGAGGGGGAAAGATATCCTATCATCGATAAATCAATTGTGCCGGCGCACCACAGAAGGCAGCAACGTGTTTTACTTCTGAATCACTTGTTGCACATTGGCTGCACTTACTCCGAATGCATGCTTATCCAGATTTATCTTAATTGAATGCTTAAACGTTCGTTCTGCTTGCAAACGGTCGCGACCAGTCGCCAATCAATGATTTCATCGACCTTTAAGCGGGGAAGCTCTAAACATTATAAAACGAGCGTGACTTGTCAAACGGTAGCAAAACGATTCCTCTCTACTTGAATAATACAAATTGGATTTTAATTTTCCTTGGAATATATTCTCTTGAATTTAATTCACTTTCGTAAATATTTATTGAAGGCTTGGCATTTTTGTTTCATACATTCTACATCGTTAAAAGGGAAAATCCTGTATATTGAATCCCTACAGCTCGTCTGCAGATTTCCTTTTTTTTTTTGCAATTGGTATATACATTTGAGCGTGCTTTTTAACGAAGGCACCATGTGCACAAATATGGTGAGGATTTATTGATACACGGTTCGGGAAGTAAATACGAGCATTAATGGGCGCGTAATTCAATTTGCGGTTGGTCTGCAATGGATTTCACTAGGAAAATGTGTGTTTTCTATGATTCGAACCGGTTTCGCGAATGGATGCGAAAGCAATAGGCGCTCGAGCAATACTATTCGCTAAATGCTCGAGCTAAATTGCAAGATGGAAGGTGTATAAAGTAATGACTGACGTATATAGGTACAGCATTACCTTCTGTTATAACGCATCCAGTTTCTATGATTCCGCTGCATCAAACGCAACCTGCTTACAGATTCCAAGGCTTTTTCTCTTTCGTTAGGTTTACTATCATATTGACATTTAGAGAGTAAAAAGCATTTCACAATTTACGGTTGTTAAATAATGAGACAGGAGTTGGTTCTTTTTAGCTCATCGAAGTACACAAAAAAAAAAGAAGTCTTGAATCAAGGAAATATTTTTTGGTTTATACAAATGGAAGTACTTAACAGAAATAATGTTTAATAAATATTTATTTTAACTAAGAAATGTCAACTTCCAACCAAATAGATAAATATTTAATAGGGTGGGTTAAACAAACAAAATTTTGGAAATCGGAAATGGAACCGTGTGGAGAAGTAGCGTATCAGGACCCTGAAAAAGTATACTCTCTAAATCTGAATTAGTAGTTTTCTACTAATGAAATAGTGCCGAATCGTTTACCAATTACTTTAGTAAGCAT
>JBAGKK010330233.1:0-19459 GCA_037177015.1 Euceroptres primus
GAATAAATCACTGAAGAGGACCCATATAAGGAGCCGAAACGTCTGATGGAAATATAAATCTTCTTCATCATTTACGGGCCCCAAAGCCACAAAACTAAAAATTAGTATTTTTACTGAGGGTCGCAAAAAGCCACGAACAATTATTTTATTTCATTTGGTAAACGTTATTGATTTCATGACTTTTATTTGCGATATTTTTATACTTTCTTTTTTTAATTTTGTAAAGACTGTTTCAAAGATTGTTCTTTAATTGACGGAATTTTTATTTTACTGTGGAAATATTGTGCGATGAAATACAAAAAAATGGTTGCAATATTACAGAGTTTGTGGAATGTCTAAAGAGGAAATATTCTTTTTGACGTCAAGGGATGATTACATTCCACGTTTCCTATTGACCCCATATTAGGACGGGCCGAAACTCGAGCCGAAACAATTGAATTTTGACCAATCAAATCCCGACTATGAAAAAAAGTTGCCTTTTCTAATCAGGATGAGTCTACAATTTTTTGTTTATTTTTTTAGTCAATATTATAGCAAACCACCACGACCTTCGAATTTTTAATTTTTGAAGTTCTTACATTTTTTCTCTATAATTGCAAAAATTATGGTGAATTTTTTTTTATCTAGAAATTGTGGCGATAATAATTAATAAGAAATAAAAAGTAAACAAAAATTCATTTTGACCAAGTTATGATTTTTTCAAAATTCACCAAAAAAAAGTTTTTTTTAATTTGCTGAATGAAACTTTTATTTAAAATTTTTTTTTAATTACTAAAATGAATTTTCAATAGCTTGAAATGAGGAATCGATATATTATTTTCATTGTAATCTAAACAAATTTTTTTTTTAATTATTAAATTTCGTGATTTTAGAGGTGTTTAAGGAACTGAAAAAACCAATTCAAATTTTTTTGTAAGTTTTTAATAATAATGGCTAGATTGTTCACTTCAAACTTATAACATTTCAGTTAAAAAATTTTAAAAAATTTTAAAATAAAAGTTTCTTTCTGCCATTTACAAAAACTTATTTTTTTGCGAATTTTAAAAAAATCATAACTTGATCAAAATTTTTTTTGTTCATTTTTTTATTTTTTTATTTTCAGTTATCGTCACAATCTCTACATAAACAAAATTCACTATAATTATTTCAATCATAGAAAAAAATGTAAAAATTTCAAAAATTAAACATCAAAGTCGCGGTGGCTTGCTATAATATTGACAAAAAAAAAAATAATAATAATTGTAGACTCATCCTGGTTAGAAAAAGCGACTTTTTTCATAGTCGGGATTTGATTGGTCAAAATTCGATAGTTTCAGCCCGCCCTACCCCATATGCAAGGGTGTTATTATTTAAAAATTCTTCTGTTGGAATTTGATGAGATGGATCTCTTTTTTCTTTATTCTTCAATGCTTAGAGTATTTTTAGAGGAAAAACGTGCGAGAGACTGAGAAACGATGTGACTGACGGGTTTCATGGTTTATCCACAAAGTCGAGAACACACTGAAAGGCTATTATAATGTGTAATAGACCTCGGATACCATGTCATGGTATCCAATGCATAGCTTGATTTAACAGTCAGAGTGCTCGATGATGTACCATGATGCATGGTAATGTCGGGTTCGAATCCGCGTCGAAAATGCATGAAAGCGGTTCTGTGTTTCGTGTAAAATATCGTCAAAGCTCATGGTTCGGAATTGTGCGTACGTATGTAGAAATGCGTATCCGATGACGCAGTTAGAACTTCTGGGGATGTCACTCATCCGGTTAGATTTACCGTCAAAACGAATTTTGTAAAGAAAATATCATGCTGACATCAACAGTATTTCAAATTTTTTATATATCTCTATTCAAACATTCTTTTTTCAATATAAATTACTTTTGAAATTTAATATTTAAATTTAAATTTAACTATCATAATTCTTGATAGTTCTGAAATAAAATTTTTCTAATTTTATCTGCGTTTAAGGATAAAATTAGAAAAAGTGATAATCAAGACTGTTTCCGCGAAAGTTTTATTTTTCTTTCATGCATTTTGATATCAAATATATATTTTATATACGTATGGAAAGTCTTACACTTTGAATAAAGCATTACTAATCCGGCTTTATCCAAAGTTAGTATTGGTTCAAGGGATTATACTTCTTACATTAGAGCCCAAGATTCCGTAATCTTTACCCATGAAAAACATGGGCTGAAAAAGTTGAATTATTAAAGTTTATTCTACTTTAAACATTATGAAATAGACACTCATTTATTTATTTAGCTAATTTATAATATGTATATGATGAGTTAGAAATTGAGTTTCGTTTGTTAGAGTTGAGTTAGAAACTGAGATTACATAAAGTAGGAGTAGTGATGATTAGAAAAGAATGATGGATTCAACGGAAAATTTCAAGATTGTGTTGATCTGAAGACAAAAATTTCAAGGGGACTGTGGGTTGGAATTGATGATATTGGATGTACAGGCTTATATAGCATTTTTTACCTTTTCGCCCTCGAAGAGAATATTTGGAATTTTCAGTAAAGCATGCGTCTGTTCAGATTTATTGGTGGTGATCAATAATACATGTGGATAGAAAAGCAACATCCGTTACTAATGGCAAATCCCCTCAAATATCCCCTACTGCCACGTGCGTGAAAATAATTTAACGCTCCTGATTATGAGTTGAAAGGCGTTATATTCACATTTGCCGTGTTAAGTGAATGTTTTCACTTTTCTGAATTAGGACCATCAAAACATGTTTGAATCTAGTCAGGTTTTTTAAATTTTTTTATTTAAGAAAAGGAAGCAAGGAAAAGTAAATTTATTTCAAAATTGTTACTTAGCTGGAAAAGTTCTATAGAATTTAATGCATTCTAAAGAATCCTCATAAGAATTCTATTCTTTTTATAGAAACTTCAAAGGAATTCTAATCAAATTTTTATAGAATTTTATATAAAATTTCGCTATTGTCGAATTCTTGTGAGGATTCTATAGAAATTGGTCTAGAATTCTTGTGAGGATTTTATAGAAATTCGAGTAGAATTCTTGTAAGCACTCTACAGAAAGTATTTTACATAAATTCTGCAGAATTTTTCCAACTGGGTATGTAGCATAGTTAAAATTTAAATTTAAAGTATTTTTTTTATAAATATGAAGTAATAGATTACAATTTCAGATTCAAATACTAAAGATTTTTTAAAATAGTTTCCAATTTGTGAAATTAAAATAAGAAAGCTTTTTATTTTGTACGCTTTTTAAATTTTAAGTAAAAATCTTGAACCTCAAAAACTTTATCATTTTTACGCTTTCTAACACCATTGTTAGCAAAAACTTTAGTGACTGTAGTTGAAGTTCAATTCAATTACCGTAACTGAATAAATTTTCAATTAAAAATAAATAAATTTTTAACCAAAAAAAAATGAATTTTCAGAGGGTGGGTCGAAAATAAAAAATTCTGGAATTCGAAATCGTCACTACGCGAAAAAGTAGCGCATTGGAATCATAAAAAAGTATAAAAAACTTTCCAGTGACAAAAAAGGCATTGGGGAAAAAATCGACAAGGTCCAGGAATGGAAATTGGAAATAAAACAAATATTTAAAATTCTGATTTTTGTATTTAATAAATTATCACTTGTGGCTTAAAAATTTTGCTGAGCATGTGAGAGCGTTTTTAGCATAGAAATAAACTAGAAAAAAAATCGACAAGACCCAAGAATCGAAATTTGAATTACAGAAAATTTTCAAAATCCGGAGTTTGGTATTTAATAGAATTATTTTTTTTAACTTGTGGTTTTGAAATTTTCTTGAGAACCTGTGGAATTTCTAAGGATATATGCTCAAAAAAAATTTAAAGCACAAGTGGAAAAAAATAATTGTATTAAATACCAAATTCCGAATTTTGAAAATTTGCTGTAATTCCAATTTCGAATTTTGGGTCTTGTCGATTTTTTTTCTAGTGTATCTCTATTCTAAAAAAGCCCATACATGCTCAAAAAAATTGTTAAACCACAAATGATAAAGATAATTTCATTGAATATCAAAATCAGAATTTTAAAAGTTAGCTGTATTTCCGATTTTAATTTCTGAGTCTTTGAAATTTTTTTCCTAGTGCATTTTTGTCACTGGAAAGTTTTCAAGTACCCAACAAAATTTTCTCCTATTTACACAGGTGTTAAGATTTTTTTCCCGAAAAAGAGTGAATTACATTGAAATTATCTCTTACAAAATAATTTATTAAAATCCGCCAAAAATTGGGAAGACTTTTTTAATCTGCAGTAATGTAAGAAAAATTGAAACTTAATAAAATTGAAAAACTCTGCAAACAAGAATTTTTTTCATTTTTTGCAAGCGCGGGTAACCAAGCTGCACATCTATCGATTCCGAATTTATTACATTTTTTAGGATTCGATACTCTACTTTTTTGCATAGTGGAGATTTAGAATTCCAGAATTTTTTATTTTTGAACCACCCTGATTTTCAACTAAAATAAATGAATTTTCAACCAAAAGTAAATGAATTTTCAATCACAGTAAATGAAATTTCCATCACACTGACAATCAAAGAAATCTTATTTTCAAGTTAAAAAAATCGTTTTTCAATTTCTTTTTCTTGATTCGAGATGAAAATTTCCTTCTCTAAAAAATTGATGGCCCAAAAAACTCGCAATTTTGATATTTCATTATTGTCGCTTTTCCGCAAAGCTGATTAGATTTTTTAAATTTGAAACTTAGGCCAAGTTCAAGTTGTAGATGTGTTTTTTTTCAAATGTCAAAAAATACAATATTAATTGAAAAATTAAATGATTAGAAATGAAAAGCGCCTGATTATATAATGTTTCGTAATTTGAATATGAAATTAATTGAAAGTCGGAATTTAAAAAATACATATAAATAATATAACTTGAAAAATTTCTGTTTCGAAAATAATTCAGACAAATGAGAGAAGTGGCATTAGAATAGAAACTAAATTAGAGATTTTCCTGATTTATAAATATGTAAGTTAGACTTTAAAAGTTACGATTTCGAGAAGACAGTATTCAAAAGCCATGTTCAAGTTCAAGTTCTTGAATTTGAATCTTGGAATTTCCAATTAAGGCGTAATCGAGTCTTGAATTTTCAAAGTTATCCAAATGCAAAATGTTTAATTATTTCGAAATTGTTTAATATCGGTTTTTAGTAATGTCATGACTTTATAGGTCATTCATATCCAAAATTTAAAGATTGTTATTTCATTTTATACTTTTTGTAATTTTAAAGATTTATTTTTATCATTATTAAATGTCAAAATTAAAAGACAATGTATATACGAAATAATTAGCGTGCGTAGCGCGCCAAATGATTTAGTTTTTATATTAAAAATCATTTGTTTGATTCAAACGAAATTTGTTTTGATTCAAATAACACTAAGTGTAACACGATTTTGTTTCTGGGTACTGACTGTAATTTTTCGTAATTCCATTTACCAAGAAATAAAAGAAAAAAATATTTTCCTTGCAAAGGTTTGATTTTGGGGCGAGGAATTTTGTATTTTTGTATTTTTTGATATTTTTTTATTTTTGTACTTGTTTTGCATTTGCATTTTTTTGTATTAAAAAAAAAATTTCTTTGAATGTAAAATCTTTTTTCTGAATGCACTAGAAATGAATTTTCAATCACAGTAAATGAAAAGTGGTTGATATTTCAAGAATTTTCTAACAGTGATTGACAGTTTTGAAATAAGAAAACTTTTCGAGACTGCAAGTGATTTTACTGACTTTAATGACCTAACTTGACTTTATTGATTTTAAAAAACTTCAAATGACTCCATTGACAGAATAAGCTACAGGTTCCTTAAGTTGACTTAAGTATTGACTTAAGTAAGTTGACTTTTTATTTCAATGACTTTAAGTAACTTACGATGATTTGAGGCAATCTCAAGTGCCTGTAAGTGATTTTAATGATTTATGCAGAGACGTCATGAAATATCTAGTGTTACGTGATTTAATTGACTTCGAGTCACTTAAGGTCATTCCAGATTACCTCCAATAACTGGAAGTGATATTTTTGACTTAAATCGATTTTCGGTGACTTCAGGTAACATAAAGTGATTACAAGTGACTTAGGATAATTTCAAGTGGCCTCAAGCGATTGCAAGCGATTTTATCCCCCTCCAGTGAAAATCCCCTTCCCTTTTATCCCTTCCAGGATACCTCAAGTGACTGTGAATAATATTTTTGACTTCAATCGATTTTATACGAATTCAAATTAACATCAAGTGTCTCCAACTGACTTAGGGTGATTTCTGACAACCTTGAGCAACTGCAAGTGATTTTATTGACTTTTAAAATGACTTCATGTAACATCAAATGACTTCACGTGACTGCAAGTAATTTCATTGACTTGCACAGTGACCTCATGTAACACAAAGTGACTTCACATGACTGCAAATCAGTTTACTGACTTCCAGTCACTTCAGGTCATTCCAGGTTTCCTCAAGTGTCTGGAAGTGATATTCTTTACTTCAATCGATTTAAGTTGACTTTAGGTAACATCAAGTGATTACATGTAACTTAGGATGATTTCAAGTAGCCTCAAGCGATTGCAAGTGATTTTATCCCCCTCCAGTGAAAATCCCCTTCCCTTTTATCCCTTCCAGGATACCTCAAGTGACTGTGAGTGATATTTTTGACTTCAATAGATTTTATACGACTTTAAATTAACATCAAGTGTCTCCCACTGACTTAGAGTGATTTCTGACAACCCTGAGCAACTGCAAGTGATTTTATTGACTTGTACAATGACTTCATGTAACATCAAGTGACTTCACATGACTACAAATCATTTTACTGACTTCCAGTCACTTAAGGTCATTCCAGATTATCTCAAGTGTCTGGAAGTGATATTTTTTACTTCAATCGATTTGAGTTGACTTCAGGTAACATCAAGTGATTACATGTGACTTAGGATGATTTCAAGTAGCCTCAAGCGATTGCAAGTGATTTTATCCCCCTCCAGTGAAAATCCCCTTCCCTTTTATCCCTTCCAGGATACCTCAAGTGACTGTGAGTGATATTTTTGACTTCAATAGATTTTATACGACTTTAAATTAACATCAAGTGTCTCCCACTGACTTAGAGTGATTTCTGACAACCCTGAGCAACTGCAAGTGATTTTATTGACTTGTACAATGACTTCATGTAACATCAAGTGACTTCACGTGACTGCAAGTGACTTTATTGACTTGTACAGTGACATTATGTAACATCAAGTGACTTCACGTGACTGCAAATCATTTTACTGACTTCCAGTCACTTAAGGTCATTCCAGATTACCTCAAGTGTCTGGAAGTGATATTTTTTACTTCAATCGATTTGAGTTGACTTTAGGTAACATCAAGTGATTACATGTGACTTAGGATGATTTCAAGTAGCCTCAAGCGATTGCAGGTGATTTTATCCCCCTCCAGTGGAAATCCCCTTCCCTTTTATCCCTTCCAGGACACCTCAAGTGACTGTGAATGATATTTTTGACTTCAATCGATTTTATGCGAATTCAAATTAACATCAAGGGTCTCCAACTGACTTAGGGTGATTTCTGACAACCTTGAGCAACTGCCAGTGATTTTATTGACTTGTAAAATGTCTTCATGTAACATCAAATGACTTCACGTGACTGAAAGTAATTTCATTGACTTGCACAGTGATCTCATGTAACATAAAGTGACTTCACATGACTGCAAGTCATTTTATTGACTTCCAGTCACTTCAGGTCATTCCACATTACCTCAAGTGTCTGGAAGTGATATTTTTTACTTCAATCGATTTAAGTTGACTTTAGGTAACATCAAGTGATTACGTGTAACTTAGGATTATTTCAAGTAGCCTCAAGCGATTGCAGGTGATTTTATCCCCCTCCAGTGAAAATCCCCTTCCCTTTTATCCCTTCCAGGATACCTCAAGTGACTGTGAATGATATTTTTGACTTCAATCGATTTTATGCGAATTCAAATTAACATCAAGGGTCTCCAACTGACTTAGGGTGATTTCTGACAACCTTGAGCAACTGCAAGTGATTTTATTGACTTGTAAAATGTCTTCATGTAACATCAAGTGACTTCACGTGACTGCAAATCATTTTACTGACCTCCAGTCACTTAAGGTCATTCCAGATTACCTCAAGTGTCTGGAAGTGATATTTTTTACTTCAATCGATTTAAGTTGACTTTAGGTAACATCAAGTGATTACATGTGACTTAGGATAATTTCAAGTAGCCTTAAGCGATTGCAAGTGATTTTATCCCCCTCCAGTGAAAATCCCCTTCCCTTGTATCCCTTCCAGGATACCTGAAGTGACTGTGAATAATATTTTTGACTTCAATCGATTTTATACGAATTCAAATTAACATCAAGTGTCTCCAAGTGACTTAGGGCTATTTCTTGCAACCTTAAGCGACTGCTATTGACTTTATTGACTTGTACAATGACTTCATGTAACATCAAATGACTTCACGTGACTGTAAGTTATTTCATTGACTTGCACAGTGACATTATGTAACATCAAGTGACTTCACGTGACTGCAAATCATTTTACTGACTTCCAGTCACTTAAGGTCATTCCAGATTACCTCAAGTGTCTGGAAGTGATATTTTTTACTTTAATCGATTTGAGTTGACTGCAGGTAACATCAAATGACTTCGAGTGACGTAGAAAACTTTCAAGTAACTTCAAATGCCTGCAAATGATTTTGGTGACTTCTAGTAACTTGCGGTTACTGGAACTGGAAATGATATTTTTTACTTTAATCAATTGAAGGTGAATTCAGATCTCATCAAATGACTTCAAGGGACTTAAAAAGATTTATGGTAACTTCAAGTGATTTTATTAACTTTTATAGTGAGGTCAGATAACATCAAGTGATTTTATTGACTTTTATAGTGAGGTCAGGTAACACCAAGTGATTTTATTTACATCTATAGTGAGATCAGATAATATCAAGTGATTTGCTTGACTTTTATTGTGAGGTCAGGTAACATCAAGTGATTTTATTGACTTCTACAGTGAGATCTGGTAATATCGAGTGATTTTATTGACATTTATAGTGAGGTCAGGTAACATTAAGTGATTTTATAGTGATTATAGACTTTTATAGTGAGGTCAAGTAACATCAAGTGACTTCAAGTGACTTAGGATGATTTCAGGTAACTTCAAGTGCCTGAAAGTGATTTTGGTGACTTCCAGTGACTTAAGGTCACTCCAGTTTACTTCAAGTGTCTGGAAGTGATATTTTTGACTTCAATCGATTTGGAGTGACTTTAGGTAACATCAAGTGACTCCAATATGACTTAGGGTGATTTCTGGTAACTTCAAGCGATTGCAAGTGATTTTGTTGCCTTCGGTAATTGACTTCCCTTAATTCATCACTGAATTCGTAAATTAATTGTATATAGAAGATCATTCGTGTTTGTGAACCCCAAATTCTAAAACACATTGCAGGCATCTAAAGCAGATAGAGTTTCCGGATTCAGCTGATTAAGGTACGACGATCGACGTTGGATTCGAATGTGTATTCGAGTCCTGAATGTATGCATCTAGCTTGCATCCTGCCTGCAACGCGGCGATTATGGCGAGTCATTAGCTGTCCCTGTAAATCATAGCGATCTGCCGTGAAAGCGAGAGACTGCCGACTTCGACCGAGTTTTGTCGAATGAAGGCGAGGAACTCCGAGCCGGCTCGTGCGACAGACTCTCGTGGTTTTCAATGGTTCAGTACCGAGCCGCCACGGGTTACGACTCGACGTGGTTCATCCCAATGGGGGAATTTCGTTCGATCTTATAACTATGCTCTTCTCACAGGATCCCACTTTCTATGAATGAAATCGCGTTCAGTGACACCTATAATTTTATCTCACTATTTCATTTTCACCCCATATTCCAAAATCTTCAAAACCCCTCGATTTTAAGCGCGAAACTATTAAATTTTCATTTATTTAAATGATCTTTCTTTACACAATCAATGTATAGAGTCGATATGGAGAATATTTTATATAGTAATGTATAAAAAATATATATTAAATGTTAATAAAAAAATTTTCATCAAGTGTGGTGATGCAAAATTTTCTGTAAATGAGGATTCAATTATTGCGAAGTTAACACCTGTGTAAACTCATGTGGTCCAGACAAACGAGGGTAAAAATTCCGTTGACCACTGGTTTAATCCAAACAGGATAATTAAATGGAATAGAGATTTGGCTGAGTGCCTGGATAGAGGATTTGAACACAAACTGGACCCAGTATTTTGTTCGTGATACGACTAATGACAAGGTCTGTCGTACCATTAATCCTCAGATTCAGTTGTCATGTCTTCAATTAATTGCAGATCGAGTAACCTGCAGATCTTCATTATATCAGGACAATCATAAATTGTGGATTAATTTATAAATTGTGGGTTAATTTACAAATTGTGGATTACGATTTATCATTTATCAATTCAGAAATAGGGAAATTAAACACGTGGTGATGTGGAAAGATAATTCTCAAAGGATCAATAGACCGGAGGAGGTTAATCAGTTCATATTATCCAAAATTAGCTAACCAAGATTGTCTAATCACAGATGTTGAACTGGATTAGCTGATACAAATGGTTAAATAAATGATTAAATAATAAAATCTTTAAATAAATGGTGAAACAAAAAAGCTAAAACAAAACTGACCTAGACCAAGTAAATTGTCTACACACCGGGTAAACGACGATAGACCGGGTAAACGGTCTATACACCAATCACAATAACATCATAGATTTCGAAAACCCAATTCCGCCGATTGGATTTCCGGCCTTAGAAATGAGAATAAAAAGAAAAACACGCAATCAGGAATTCGAAACGAAATGAAAATCAACAATGATTTGCAAGGTTGAATTCCAAAGAGGCAGTGGTTCCTCGTTTGGACCAAGGTGTTAGGGGTGGTTATCGTTCCGTGAATAACGAGATCGACCGCGCCACTTGTGCATCGATCCGTTTATTCCATCGGAAGAGGGAATATAAAACGAACAACCTAAGAGGAATTATCAAGTGGGAATAGTGCGGCGTCTAGTGTCGAATTTCCTGCTTGCATTCACTTTTCGAGAGCTTGGAAAGTGCGATGCTGCGGTAATTAGTGCAGGATTACAAGGACCATGAGCGATCGAAGTTAAGAGTTGCGAAGGGGTGTTTCTGTGCCTTTGACGAACGCGTGTCGTGTCGTGGATACGTCGATGTGCGTGTGTTGAAAAAAAAAAAAGAAAATGTGGTGGTGCCGGTGGAGTGTCGCGACAATGGTATCGGTGCTGCTGAAGGTTGCTGCAGTGTACTCGCAGATTGAGATATCTGATCTGGATAAGCCGAGTGAGTTATGTTCTGGTTTCTCCATACGTAGTTTGAAACTTTAAGACTTTTCTTGCACCACCCCTTAAGAATTGTGTACTTACCTGCCGTCGTATATGACAGCCTTATGCGCCGATACCACGCGAGGAAAACAACCCCTTCCCTTTCTTTCTCGCCAACCCATTATCCGCGTTGCTGCAGTTGGCCGGTCTGAAAACTCGCTTTGGAGCTGGGATGCCATGAATTTCATTTGTGGCTAGCTTTTCCCCATAGAAATTCTTACCGAACCGCGAAAGAGACTTGAGTTTGCGCCTCGGTTTGCGCTGAATTGTGAGGGTGGCTCTGCAGAAGCTGGTTTGCTTTGAGAGCATTTAAAATATCATTTTTCATTTACGAAAGAATGTGATGTTGTTTTGAATGCTTTCAGAGCAGCGCATAGTGCAAAAGGTTTTGTTTTATGAATTTTTAAAACGTTTTAGTACCGTCAAACGGGGCAACTTCGGGCATGTGGGTAAATTCCGATAGTCCTAAATTGATACTTTAAATTACTCAAAACGGTTCCAACTAGCCTTTACTGGGTCCAGATCCGAATTAAAACTACTTTGAGTAATTTAAACGATGTCCGAAATTACCCCGAAATTTTGAATAATTTAAAGTATCAATTTAGGACTGTCGAAATTTACCCCACATGTCCGAAGTAGCCCCGATTGACAGTGCGTTCTAATTATTAAACTTCTTAAAGATGTTCACCCTGTGCGGTCAAACTCAAAATTAAGCAGTCTTTATGTTCAGTTATAAAATTATTATTGCAACGAATATAAGTCCTAAATTAATGCTTTAAATTACTCAAAACGGTTCCAAATAGAATATGGAATCAGTTTAGGCCTTAACTGGTTCCAGATCCTAATTAAAACTACTTTGAGTAATTTAAGGACTGTCCGAAATTACTCCAAATGTCCGAAGTTGCCCTGATTGACGGTACGTTCTAATTATTAAACTTCTTAAGGATGTTCACCCCGTACGGTCAAACTCAAAATTAAGCAACCTTTATGTTGAATTATAAAATTAGTATTGTAACGAATTTTAGAAGAACTGAAACATACATATTACAGAAAAAAATGGTTTAAGTCATAATTGTTTATTTAAAAAGAGTTATTTGGATATATGTGTATTTCCTTAGCTTTAGGCAAAAGGCGTAGTTTTCATTCAATTTAAATTATCAATAGCTCATTTTCATCTTTAAATGATTCTTTACTCTTTGATGCGTTTTTATTAGAATTTATCATTTTGTTTAATTTAGTAAAGGAGTTGTATTGACCCTCAGTTAAAATAATATTTGGATGTTGATGGTGAAATTGGCTTGAGGTTCACAAAAAATGAAATCAATGTATCATTGAATCAGACGTTTCGGACATACATAATTACTAAATATTAAATATATAGAAAAGTTTTTCTTTTCTCGTCTACGAGTTACTAAAACTAATTTTAGCTTCAATAATAATTACACGTAAATGCGTTTATCGAAGTCATCGTACTTTCTTTATTAACTGTCCATGAGTTATCAAAGTGTAATTTTAGCTTCAATAATACTTAAATGTAAAAGTGTTTATCGAAAATTAATCGTACTTCCTTTATTATTAATCATATTGTTAAGTTATTGTCCTTCAAGTTTAGAATTGCGTATTTATTTCTTCTATTGTTTATTCCACGAATGTGTTTTAATAAAATAATACAATAATTCTTTTGCAAAAGTGTTTCAATCAAAGAAAAAATCTCTTGTTCTCATCGGAATTTGCAAATGTTCTACAAGTTTTCAATCACTAAAGAGTTATAATTGTTCTTCATTTACATCTCTAAAAAAATTATTTTTACCGAAAAATTATATCTTTCCACGAACCAACATTTTTTGTACTCCTATTTTATAAATAAATCACTGATGAGGGCCATATTCGAGGCCGAAACATCTGATTCAATGATACATTGATTTCATTTTTTGTGACCCTAAAGCCAATTTCACCATCAACATTCAAATATTATATTGTTTAATTTTTAAAAAATAAATGTATACAAAAATTTTCATTCGATAATACGTATTTTTTGTAGTAGAAGACTTATTATTTCGAAAAGAAATGGAAGCACTATTGTAATCGCTCTTTTTCTGTGGCGAAAATTAATGATGATTCATTAAGTTATACATTGAGTATTCATAAGATTAAAATTAGAAGGATTTTTTACTAAAAAATTGTTTTTTAACGTAATTATATTCAAATAAATTAGGTTATTTTATTTCATATTTGGGGGGCCAATTTCAAATTAACTTTAACGAGTTGTCATTCTCATGTCTTCAATTAGTCTCCTTAGAAAAAAGGAAGTAATTAAACATTGAATTCAGGATGTCTAGCGTTCTGGAAATCTTCGAAATCGAAATCGAAATCCTTGAATTTTTTTGCCTGGAAAAACTTGGAAAAGTCCTTGTATTTCACTCATAGTCCTGGAATTCTTATCTCTCTACATTTGAATTAGTAGTTTTCTTCAAATAACAGAGTTCCTACAGGTCGGAGAATTCTGGAAAGTCAGGGAATTTAAAAATGGTCAGGGAAAATCAGGAAAATCCTTCAAAGATTCAGGGAGTTTTTTTATTAAACAAATTATAATTATAACTATTCGATATACAATTTGTTTATTGAAAAAAATTCCCTGACTCCTTGAAGATTTTCCCCGATTTATAATTATATTGCAATAGTTATAATTATAATTTAACAATTATAATAATTACATAATTATAATATAACAGAATTAAGGATTACAGTCAGTTCCCTATTCCCCTTTTTCGCCCTTTCACATATTATTCTCCAAATCTCCTAAAAGCACTTTTTTTATAGTCTTATTCCTTTTTCTCCCATTTTTCCCTTTTTATATTTAAATTTCAGAATAATTTTCTAAGAATTATGAGAAATTTCTTATAGAATTTTCTACAGAATCTTTCAGAATCTTTCGAAATATACAAAAGATTACCGAAATTCTCTCAAATTCTCTCAAAACTCATCAGAAATTTATAAAAATTCTCCAAAATATTCTAGACTATTTTAAAATCTACACTCATTTAAATTCTTCTGGATTCTTCCATAATCTCTTAGAATCTTCTGGATTTCCCTACAATAATGTTATTAAATCTTAAAGAATTCTTTATACAATCTTAAAGAATTCTGAAAATTCTTTAATATTCTACACAAAATATACTAGAATGCTCCAGAATCTTCTAAAATCGCCTAAAATCTTCTGTACTCTTCCACGATCTTCTAAAATTTTCCAGAATATTCAAGAATATTCTGAAATGTACCTGAAGTTCTGAATCTTCAGATGAAAGAGCTTTTTTTCTTAACTCAAATTTATCTTGAAATATCGTTTGATCTAGAAAATAAAAAGAATTATCATCAGCTCCTTTATCATTACATTAGTTTCTATAACGATGTACAGTGTGATTATTTCAGTCTTACGGTCATCATAAGTAACATGCAATAAAAATGTATTCAAATTGTATTCAAATCATATTATATATTAGTTTCTATGTTGATAAACCAATATTTTAGAACAAATTTGAGTTTAAAACGAAATCAAATAAAGACTTCGTTCATTGAAAGGTACAGAACTTCAAGCACATTATTCTGAACTTCATTAGAATTTCCAAAATTCACAACAATTTCAAATTGCCTGATGCAATTTATTTTTCAGAAATATTATCGATTTATTGAATATAAACTGAAACATATTACAGAAAAATAATTGTTTGTTATATTTGTTTATTCAAAAAGAATTATTTTGATATATGTATGTGTTTTTTCCATCGCTTTAGGCAAAATGCGTTTTCATTCAATTTTTCATTTAGTTTTTTCAATTTTTTCTCGTTTTAAAATTATATGATCAAAAAACGACAAAAATTAACATCTCTTTGAATATTTCATTCAATTTCATTTTTCAATAACTCATTTTGTTCTTTAAAGGATTTTTGTAAGTTTTTATTAGAATTTTTTATTTGGCATATTATTTAATTTGCAAAATTAATAAGCGTATAATTCCTAAACAAAATAATTTTAATAAAAACGTACCAAAGAGGATCTTTTATGTTTCAAAATGAGCTGTTGAGAGTTGAAATTCAATGAAAATTACTACTTTTATCTAAGGCAAAGGAAAAAACAAAAGTATCCAAACAACTATTTTTAGGCAAACATTTGTGACGCAAACTATTTTTTTAAAATTATCCTTAAGTTTATTTTTCAAAATTCGTTAAACATAATTTTGGATTTATTCTCCTTGATTTTATAAATCATCATAAAAATTTAATTAATTTTGAGGTTGACTTTATGGGGAATATAACTTTAATTGCAATTTATCAAGTTTTATGAGAAGTAAAACCTAAAATGCGTAAAATAAAACATAATAATTATAAGATTGCTTGCCTATTACAGTACAATCTGTTATTTATACTTGGTACTTCATTTTCAAATTAAGTTTTAGGAGACCGCTCCAAAATCAATTTAAATAAATTTTTTTATTAATTAATAGGCCGTGGATATTGTTACGGATATTGTTAGTTGTTCCATACAACTAGCATACAACACAAAGGGAGCTCAGGTTATTGTTACGAAAAATTGCGTAACAATAACCTGGGTCCATAATATGTTGTGTGCTAGTTGTTCGGAAATTTCCGTAATACTAGACACTGTCTGATAAGCTTTGTGACTACAATTAGTTTTCCATTTCTCACAATTCGAATACTTTCGAGCTTTATAAACTTTTCTGCCTTGAATATATTTATAATTTATATTATTCATAATTTACATAATATAATTTATATTCGCTCGAAAATTACAACCTTAAATTTAACTTTTTCCCAAAATGTTTATTTTATTAGAAGGTTTTTTTATTTGGAGAGGATCTTTTATGGATGAAATGAGCTGTTAAGAGTTGAAATTCAATTAAAATTTCGACTTTTATCTAAGGCAAAAGAAAAAAGACAATTATTCAAATAACTATTTTTAGGCAAACATTTGTGACACAAACTATTAGATTAAAATGTCTTCAATTTCAACATTTGTCATCACTGGCGTTTTTAAAAATCGTCATTTCGTTTTTGACTTCCAAATTTTTTCAGGGATTATGCAAAATCGTCAAATTTACGTGTTGACACACCCATAATTAAACGAACCTTACGAAATTTTATGCTTTGAATATATCTATAATTTATAATATATTTTATATTTGCTCGAAAATTCCAAAAATCTTTCCGTATTAGAAATCTTTTTTATTTGGACTCTATTAAATTAAAATGTCTTCAATTTAACAATTTTTCATGCCTAAAGTTTGTAAAAATCATGATTTTTATTTTTGAGCTTCAAAATTTTCAGCTGTATAATATACGTACAATTTCAATACCGTTATATGGATATGAATATGAATATGAATATGAAACCTACATTAAAATTTTCGAGACCTATGTACATTAAAATTTTAGATACCTACATTAAAATTTAGCTGGGATTATGCAAAATCGTCAAATTTCCGAGTTTATTTGTTGAAACGCCCTTAATTAATCGCAAAAGCATACTCTCGTGAATTCTGTTAATTATGTTTACTAACGCACACAGAATTTCATTTTATAAACGCTTAGAATATTTCATAACTGACATGCTTCAATTAACAACTACATTCAGTTGCAAATTTGCTATTTTTAAAACTATTTACAATTGCTAATCCTCCAATAATAAATAAAAATTCATAACTCACAATAAAAAATGCAAATTTAGTTAAGTGTTGAAAAATAATGAAGAGGAGTAAAAAGTACATAATATTGTTCATCATAAAGTCAAAGAACTTGTTTCAATTACACTCAAAGGGAATGTGCACCATATAAAAAATTTTAAAAGTAGAATTTAAATCACGGAAAATTTTTTATTGGCACCTCTTCCTCTACTTCCACATTGAAGTTGGTTCACATTTTATTTCTAGCAGCGAGGATATAAAATTTATATTCACTGAAGGGTATTAAAGGTACATTAAATGTAAATATATTACACCTTTCCGTGAGAAATTTGATATAAAAATACAAACATTATTAGCAAAGTAATTAACAACCACCTTTCACTATTATCTTTTAAAGCGAGTAGAGTCGTAAATGATCTGCCGTTTACAATTAATAATATAGCATCAGTAAAATATCGCTCTTATTAATCACTTCTATTTCAGAGGTATTACAGTTTAAACGTGTTTCGCAAACAAGACCGCTGGAGTCAAATTCTTGTCTTGAATACTTGAATCGATTGTCTGTATTCCTAAAGTTCCTCCTCCAGTCAATAACTCTTGCTAACTATCGGTGTACGTGTCCTTTGGGAATACTTGCGGTTCCATCGATATTAGAGATTGCAGATTGGAGAAACATGTTCTTTCCTAAAGAATATTTTCCAACCTGGAACTACTATTTCAAGTTTAAATATACTTTCCATCGATTAATCGTTTCCTCATGAAAGAGAGATTCAATTCCCTTCGTGAATGAACTCAGGAAACCAAGCCCCTGCCATAAACCTAATACCCATCTTTTTATATCTCGTCTCTCCTTTGAATAAGACTGAATTGTTACTGAAAGTAGATCTTGCGAAAATTTCCTTTTTGCCCAGGATATTAAAATAAAAAACTCTTTCAATACATAATCTTCTTCAATCAAACATAAATTTTCGTTATATCCTATATTATACTTATTTGTCTGATTATTTCATATCTGGTTACATTAAGCCTCTGCCTGTGCTACCTTACCCCCACTTTGGCACCATAGAAAGTGTTTCCCATTGTCCCCACCAGGCGACCGATTTGACGATTTTTGACGATAACGGTCGTTTGACCAGGCAGAGGGTTAAGAGGACATTCAAGTGGTTCTACTATATCAAATAAAAATGACTGATAATCTTAATTGGATGCATAACACTGAAATGAGACTGACATTTAATCCTACAGTTCGAAAGAATGATAACTAAAATTTAAACACCAGACCTAAATAAAGATTGTCATCCCAGAAAAAAGCATTCTATGCCAGTAAGTGGAACCCATGTACGAAAACAAGGGTTTGATTTATTAGATTCATATTTAAATAACTTTAACGATATCGATGTGCATGAATATTTTATTTTGCTGACCACAGAATACAGATATCGGATCAGTCCTTGGATATTTGGGTAGCCCTAGTATTTCATTAAACTGACAAAATAACTCGAGATCTTGATAAAGGGCTTTGTGTGTTAAATAAAAACCTAGCCTGAAGCCCCTCTATTGATTTGGTTTTCGTAGAGAGAAGCCTCTCTCACGAAGGTATCCAGTGACGACTTTACTAAGCCCGTTTAATTAAACCACCGTGCTAATCCTCTTGTGAAATTTATGGCTGAACTATGAAAAAAAGAGAATTTCGCACGCACCGGAGGCGCAACCTATTAAACACGTGTCGTTCCTGATCTTCAGTATCACCTCGCGCGCGATGTTAACAAACGTGATATGCGAATGCTACAAATTCCACTCGTGGTTTTACCTGTAATATGTTTTAGATATATGTCCCAGGCTTTATACATGGAAAATAAGTGGCAGGGAATTTATTAAGTCGTTCAGGAAAAGGTGGAGTAAAGGTGCAGCAAAAGAGTAAATATATGGTAAAAATATACATAGGTATAAATGAATAAAACTCTAAAAACTATATAAATGTAAAGTACCAGTTGAACAGTTATAAATGAGTCTCAAATAATGAATATTTGCGGTGTAATTTATTCAGTGCTACAAATTAGCTGTATAATAATTATTTAACTGAATGCATAATTCTTAATTGGCTTCAATGAAATAATTACGACTGCAACGAATAACTTTGGCACCATTGACAAAATAAAATTGACTCCTCAATATTCAGTAGACTTTTAAACAAATAATTACATAGTGTAAACTTATTGTTCATTTTATAATTATTTGGAATACACTAGTTACTATTTCCCGGAAGTTAAAACCGCAATGTTCAAAATCAAAAATTCCGGCTAAAATTTTGAAAAAAGTTTTTTTCCCCAGAACCACAACAATTTTTCATTTCATTCGATATATTGTGCTACGTAGCTGTAA
>JBAGKK010330334.1:0-40392 GCA_037177015.1 Euceroptres primus
AAAATAAATAAAATAAATAAAATAAATAAAATAAATAAAATAAATAAAATAAATAAAATAAATAAAATAAATAAAATGAATAAAATAAATAAAATAAATAAAATAAAATAAATAAAGTAAATAAAATAAATGAAATAAATGAAATAAATAAAATAAATGCAGAATTTTTGTTTAAATACATTTTTCACAGAAGAATTAAAATTTTGGAATTCCAAGCCTTCTAATTATAGTTCTTCTAATTTAAAAGCATTCTTAGTTTTAAGAATTGGCAATTTTCTAAAAATCAAAACCATTTACTCCGAAGTTTTAAATCATCTCTTGAATATTTAACTTCTAATTTTGAAGATGACACACAAGTTTTAAAACCTCGGTGAATTTCGAACTCGCCTGTTAAATAAAGCTTCAATATTGAAAATTGAAATCGCTAATGAGGCAAATCATGATAGTTGAATCTTTTCTCTGAAGTCCGCGATATAAGCAAATACGATTTTCACTAACTAGATCTTTTTACTGATAATCACAGTCTCCTTAATTTTATAGCAAATATTAAATAAGCCTCAAGATTCTTTTTCCAGATATCGTCAGGATATTTGAAAATTTTAACCCTTTAGCTACCAGCGTTGCAAATTTGCAACGTTCACTTTTTTCGATTTTCTCGAATTTCCATGTAATAAACTTAAAATTCTGCAAAATAAATATGCGGATTGGATCAAAGTGGAGTATTCCGCATCTTGTAAGGTGGTTATAAGTAATCGTATACTCAATAGAAGCCGAGAAAACTCAAAAAATTTAAAAAACTTTTATTACAAAAAAAAGTCAAAAATTGACCATATATTATTACTGAATTTTTTCGGAATTTTTATAAAACGGGAAAATGGTCTGGTAGCTAAAGGATTAAAGACCTTTTTTGAAGAAACTCTGAAATTTAAAAGAGGGATTTATTCCTGAACTGATAAATAAATGGAAAAATCGATATTGAAATCGAGAGACGTCTCTTCCGCTCGTGGGTTTCTTTACACAACGTAACCGTGGATAAATATTCTATCAAAGTGCGGTAAAGTCAAACGCGCGTGCCACTCTACATCCGGCAGTTTATTCTATTTGATACGAGAAATAATATTTTCCTTAAACTCAAACGATGGCTCAGATATATCAGCATTCAGTGGAAATGACCAATCTTTGAGATTTTCCTTCAGAGAGTGAGAAAACAAAATTTTAATGGAAAGGAACATGAAATAGACTCTCGGAAATGATATAAAAGTTGAAAACTACCTTCTGATATTTTTTTTATCTAGTCACTCTAAACTCAGCACGTGACTAATAAACATCCTATCCAAGATTTAAATCTCTGCAATTCTGCTATTCTCTTTTTTGAAGTTACTATCAATGGAGCGAAGGTCGTAGAATTATAATTCCCAACGGTAGCAGCGTCCTTATCGTTTTAAACTCGTAACAATCGTGACTATTGCACAAATTATAGTATTCAGTAGAATAATAAAATATACTCCAATCTAATTATTAGATTAGAAAACCCTGAGCTTCCAAAAACAAATATTCGAGATATATACGAGTGAATATCTAAAGGTGAATAATAATAATAATAATAATAATAATATCTATATAAGGTGAATATCTATAGTAAGTATAAAATTATTTTAAAAATTTGCCTTTTTTCTATAATCTTTTACAAAAATGAAAAGAACGTCAAGAATGGAAAGGAAATAGAGAAAGTGAATAACTAAGGCTCTTTGATAGAATCAAATGAAAATAAATCGAATCTAGTTCACGTATTTGGCCTTCTCATTTTACTGATTTAATTATTTCCTGTTTGAGTGACAAATTAAAATTCAATTAAAAAAATTATTATAATGAATTAATATATTGTAATAAAGAGAGTAAGTCAGTCTTTTATTAAAGGAAATGATGATAATCGAAGATTTCAATTAGGATTTTAATCGGATATTAAGATTAAATTAATCAAAAGGATTCCTGATGAATTTTATTGTTGAGACTTCGGATGTTCCTCAGTAATTGAGAAGAGCCATAACTGTTCATTAAAAGAATATGGTAGCGTTTCAGCCACTTGACCCCGAATTATTAATTGTATCTTGAGAACTATTTGATCATTCCAGACCAGACCCTGACTCGAAACCTGGAAGAGAAAGGCTAGATACTAGATTTTTTTATCTCGATCCTAATTTCTTAATCTGTTTCAAAATCGATTGAATTTTTTAAATTCTAAGCAAGTTTAGATCAAAGCCTTTAGTTTAAGTCTTTCGTAAAATTAATTTTGTGGAATGTAGTTAACCAGGACGTCCAAATTAAATCAAAATTCGCCTACTTGTTTAAATTTATATGATTAAAATTGAACTAAATCTTTGGATTCTTTTTTTTAATTGCAGCAGAAAATCCGGCCGCACAAGAGATCATCGTCTGAGAGTGAAAGCATCGGATGTCGTCCCAAAGAATGTCAATGCAAAAATAATGAGGTGATATCAACTCCATTGCAAGCTCTGGACAAAAATGAAATTCATCCCAAGGCTTTTCCAAGTCTTTCGGATGATCATCTCCAGGAATCAGGCATTTCCAATTTCTCAGATCTTCAATCGGAATTCAGGTAATATCCGCAAAATTAAATTTAATACAAAGGAGGTAAATATTTAATTTTTATCTTATCCCAAAGCGAGGTTTTAAATTTGAACCTAATTGTAAATAGAAAATAATTGTTTTTTGTAGAAAACCTTTTCTTTCATTTATTTTAATTTTAATTTATTTTTATTTTAATTTACGTTGATCCTCATTAGAGGACGACTCTTGATCAAGCAATAATTTTAGAACGTCTCTATTTTCAAAGAAAACCATACCAATATTTCTTTTTCCTTGATTTTCCCTCGACCTCGTACAGGCGCCTATCCATACGACTTCTGCTATTTTCGTATCTTTCATATCGGACCCGATCGCCTGCATTCAATCTCTTGGTCTGTCGCGTGGAGATCCTTCGCAGCTTTTCGGAGTTAATAATACTTATATCGGAGACTTGGCAATTTGAGGGGCGACTAAAATTTAAATCACGTCAGTCACCAAAATTTTATCGTTTAATCTCTCCAGAGATAAATGTTCCATTTTTATTTTCTAGGTCAGGGGTTTACTTCCTGAAGTTTCTTCAAAACCTGAAATCATTTTCAATTTTAAAGCTGAATTCTTTTAATTTAAACAAAGGCCGTAGCTGGGTAAGCATGGTTGGTCTGCCCTAGTTGATATTTAATTCATATTTAAGTGGTAAGTTTCTACCATTATAAGACTAGATTACCCCAACTGCCAACTTCAAAAAAAAATTTACAAGAGTCATAACAAAATTTTAAAAAATCGATAAATTAAATTTTTTTCGAAAATGGCTGAATCAATTTCGATGGTTCAAATATATATTGTACAAGACATCACAGCGGTTCTAAAAAAAAATAGAGTCAATTCTGGAAATTAGAAAGGAATAAAAAAAAATGTTGGAATTTGGAAAAAATTTGTTTTAGTAACACCATATATTTTTTCGAGCATGATCCCGATGGTACTTTCAATGGATTTTGATGTTTTTTTTTTTAAATGACCGTAAGGCTGCCAGGCATAACGAGTTGGTGCAGAAAATTCACTTTGGCCAAACAAAAGTTTTTTATTTAACAACAAAATAAACAATATTTTTTCCCTAACTTTTCAGATCTACATTTTTTTTAAGATCTTCAAATTGACTAAAAAAAGAGCTTAAGTCAGTGTAATAACTATCTAGCAACAATTTCCAGTAGGCTAGAGTAAGAAAAAATTGTTAATAATATTTTAAACAAATTAATAAATAAAAGTCATTTTCTCGAGTTTTGCAATGATTAGTTGTTTGAAATTCATAATTGTTATATAAAATATAGGAGAAATTAATGCCTAATTGCGATTAGTTAAGAATAGCTGCTGTTTGACAATTATTTAAACAAATTTTATAAACAAATACACAGTTTTCGTATGTCACAATGAATAGGCTCAATTTTTTTTAGTAGAATCAACCAAAAATATCTTGCCAAAGACTCCTTGCTGTCATTTTTTCAAATTAACAACAACTGTTAATTATTTAAACAATATTTACAAATCAATATTGTTTTTTAATCAACAGTTTTTCTTAATTGTACAAATTTGGCAAGAAGGAGTCATTGGTAAGACATTTCTAGATTATTTCACGAAAAAAATAATCCTATTTATGCAAAAGTGGCCAAAATGTACATTTGTTTATAAAAATTGTTTAAATAATTAACTGTTCTTGTCCATTAGCAAAGTATCGTAGCAAAGAGTCATTAGCAATACATTTTTAGTTGATTTCGCAAAGAAAATGGAGTCTATTCTTGGAAAAATGGTCAAAACGTGCATTTATTCATAAAAATGTTTAAATAATTAATGTTTTTTATCAATTTGAACAAAATTGCAGCTAGGAGTCACTGGCAATACATTTTTAGTTAGTTCCGCAAAAAAAAATTTGTCCTTTTCTTGAGACAATGTTGAAAATGTGAATTTGTTTATAAATATTGTTGAAATAATTAAAAGTTATTGTAAATTTGAAAAAATTACAGCAAGGAGTCTTTGGCAAGACATTTCTGGTTGATTTTGCAATAAAAATTGAGCCTATTCATTGTGACATACGAAAACTGTGTATTTGTTTATAAAAATTGTATAAATAATTGTCACGAGAAATCACGAGAAAATGGCTTTTGTTCATTAATTTGTTTAGAATATTATAAACATTTTTTTTCTTACTCTAACCTACTGAAAACTGTTGCTAGATAGTTATTACACTGGCTTAAGCTCTTCTTTTAAGTCAATTTGAAGATCTGAAAAAAAGGTACATCTGAAAAGTTAGGAAAAAAATTTTGTGTATTTTGTTGTTAAATAAAAAATGTTTGATTAGCCAAATTGAATTTTCTGCACCGACTCGTTATACCTGGAAGCTTTTCTGTTATTAAAAAAAAAAACATCAATATCCATTGAAAATTGGCTTGTAGACAGACTTTTGTCCACAAAAAGTGCTTTTTGCAACACCCACCTCAAAAGTTGCACTTTTCATGGTTCTGAATTGTGCCTAAAGGGCTTCATTTTAGCAGATTGTAAAAAAAAATTCGAGCATGCGCAGTTTGAATATGACTTACTTTAGGCACTGTTGAAAAAGCTGTGCATGCACACTTTCGAGATAAGGTACTTTATGGTACTTTAGACCAGGGATGGCCACGGACCACTTGCAGTGCTTCCCCTGCCTCGCTTTTTCTCCACTTTTGTTCCCTTTCTTTGAGCGCTTCTCCGAGCTTACCGGCCGAGAGCGGCCGTGCTACCAGCTCCATCCTAGCAAAGGCGGTAAGAGTGGGGTTTGACGAGTTGACAGATTTTAGCTCCCAGAGCTCGTCCGTGGCCATCCCTGCTTTAGACACTGGCATGGTGACAGGGCTCGTGACACAATACTATTGTTTTCTGTGAATTTGTTTCAACTCTCTTGGAAGGGTGTTGCAAAAAATAGTATTCGATACACGTGCGTAAAGATGATTTCTTTCGTGTGATTTGCATCACACGAGTGAAATCACCTACTTTACGCACTTGTATCACAAATAACTATTTGGCCACACTGTATGGCGTATTTAATAACACACAAAAAAGATCGAAAATACCAGATGTAAAGTAAAATCTATGCAAAAGCGTGTCTACGGTTTCGAATGATGCTCATTTGAGAGAGTCGAGTTAAAATTAAGAAGACCCCTCGTTTCAATGGAATGGCATGATTTGTAGAGGCCAACAAAATAATTTTTTTTAAACTGTGAAGTACCATCGGGATCATGCTCGCAAAAATATATGTTATTACTGAAGGCGTGAGTGTATTATAAGAAAAAAATTGCGGCAGTAAAAAGCTTTCACAGAAAAAAAATTTTTTCAAAATTCCAAAAATTTTTTTATTCCTTTCTAACTGCCAGAATTGATTCTGCATTTTTTTTAGAACCGCTGTGATGTCTTGTACAATATAATTATATTTGAACCATCAAAATTGACTCAGCCATTTTCGAGAAAATTTAATTTATTGATTTTTCAAAATTTTGTTCTAACTTTTGTAACAAATTTTTTTTGAAGTTGGCACTTGGGGTAAAATTAGTCTTATAATGGTGAAATCTTACCACCCAAATATGAACCAAATATCTGCTAGGGAAGACCAACCATGCTTACCTAACTGGGCCTTTATTACAAAAGGCAGAATATAATTTAAATTTACTGTTTCTGCTCTTTTTTTTTTGTTTCAGTGAAAATCTATCTGAAGATGATCTTGAGGTAAGTTTAATCTCCTTTCTGTTTTTTTTGCTTTTAAAATTAATTTGGGCACCTTCCAAGTTGAAAAACCTTTGAATTCGGCTGTTTATAAATTCGGAAATTAATGAGCTTCTAAGACTGCTTTTAAAATCCAATGGTTTCGAAATTAAAGTGTTTGAAAACTTCCTGCTTCTAAATCTTGACAATGAGTTTATTTACCTTTAACTCTAGAAGAATCCCGAGTACAAAAGGTTTTATTTTTTTAGATGATCAAATAAAATTTATTTTATTAATTTAATGATAAATTCGTTTTTATTAATTTTAAATTCCCTTCTTCTTAGAGGAAGTTCACAGCTCTATCGGTGGGTCTCCGGACGGACAGGATGACACTCTCCAGAAGGCTGACGCTCTCACAGAGGCAGAGGGACCTGGCGGAGCGAAATATGGCAACCGAGGTGGAGAAAATGCAGCAGGATATACAGGCAAGCGAGAAAGTACCTTAGCATAGAAGAAACTTTAAAGTTAAAAGCAAAAAGCGTCGATTCGTCAAGTTAGTCGTCGTAACGACGTTCACTAGCCATTTGCAAAAGATGAGAAAAGACAAGACGAGACGATCTATTTGCACGATTCAAGTTGAAGAGATGAAATTTTCACGAAACGTCAGGATCTCGCACCACTCTGCACCGACAGGGAGTCACTCGAGAGGGTCGAGAGGGTCAGACAGCAGCTCGATATGATTGCCCAGTGCGCCCACAGGGTCTCCTGCGTTGCTGAAACTCTTGGTGCCGTTCATCAGGAACGTCGAGTCTCCAGGGCGGCTTTACTTGCCGATAGGTACCTCCAACTCCTCAGAACCAGATGCGAAAAACTCACTGCTGAAGTCAACGAGACCAAGTGAGGATTCGAGACCTGCTAATTCTGGGGCTAATTCCTTCCTTTTCGAAAATCCTTTCAATTTAAAAAATTCCACAGATTTTTAAATCTCGATTTAATCTGGGATTCTGTTGATATTCAGATACTTCCAAAATTCAGTAGTTTTCAAAATTGCATTCTTTCGATATAAAATTTGTAAGGTTTGGAAAATTGGAACCCATCCAAGATAAATTTTCATCAGAGTTGATATTTATCAATTTCCTATTTCCTATACTATTCTCATCTCCTAGTTTCTCCACCAATTCCAAAGTCGAATTAGCTCGAGGAAAGGGGGCTTAATCAGAAGAGAAAAATAGAAGTTCTGATTAAATTTCAGACGAATCCTGATGGAGAACAATATAGTGATTGAGGAGCATCCCAGCGAGCTGGGCGACGACATTCCTCGAATTCGGTATCGCGCTGTGCTCACCAATAATCGTACGATGGTTCGAAAATACTGAAAGACACTTGTTTGCTATTTTTGACGCTTCTTTCATTTTCGAACGCATCTCTATTTTTTCTATATATCCCTTAGGGTGGTCCATTTTATACAGTAAAAAAAAAATTCTGGAATTAAATCGTGCAATAGTCTAAATCCTAAATGGTTCCTTTTATCATAAAAATAATCTGCGCAAAAGGAAAATTCAATCGGATAATATTTAGAGGTCGCACAACTACCTTAAAGAAATAATTTTCTAAAATTAAATTGAACAGTGTGGTCTAAATCTAAATGGTTGCTTTGACTCTTAAATAGAATCAGATTGAGAGGTTTAATTTATTAGCATATATTAGGATGATAATATATCACATTTCTTTTATATTTGTAAACTTATTTTAATTTATTCAAAAAATGTATCAAAAACTGTGAAATTATATTTAGTATATTGTATATTCGTACGGCGAAATCTTACTTTTTTCCTATAATTTTGTGAAATTATGCATTTAGCTGTTTTCAGTTGTCTAAATATATGTTTATAGAAAGTTATGTCAAATCGTTATTGAAAAATGCAAATTAATCAGAAAAAGTAACTAAACCTCTTTAATGAACTAAATTGTTTTTCTTAGAAATAATTATACAAATAATAATACCAAAACAAATTAATTCTGTCTATTATAATAATCATGTTTGAACATATAAATTACTATTTCATGAAGAATATTATTATTATTTTTATTATTATTATTATTATTTCATGAATTATTCCTTTCATTTCATGAAAGGAATAAAATATCTACTTGTATTTAAAATCACAAATTCCACTTGCGCGACCTCTAAATATTAATGGATATAATTTTTCTTTTTGAAAAAAAAACTTTTGATCGAGAAAAGAACACGTTAGGCAGTTGTGCACATTGAAATTCCAAAATAATTTTTTTTTTGACCACCCTAATATCCCTGCTTTTCCTTCGGGGTTTTTAATCAATTTCATTTTACCACTGGGTCAATGGTTCAAACTTGATTGTAATCCTAAAAAAAAGCAATTATTAACATTCTGAACAATCAAAATGCAGCTCAATGTTAAGAACAGTAAAAACATCGAGGTCACATTTCGTGAGCGGCGATGTTTGAGGCCAAAAATTAAATCCTAATAACGATTCAAAGTTGCCAATGGAACAATAGAATTTATTAATTAAACCAAGATACCGTCTTAAGATTTCAAGTTTGCTAATTATTTGAATAATTGATGGAATATTTAGAAAAAATATTAATCCAAAATTCATTCTCCGGTCAAAGGTTCCAACAATTGTTTGGATGATTGATAGGGTGTTTAAAAAAATTATTAATCCAAAATTCATTCTGCGGCCAAAGGTTTTTCGAGCGATTTTCTCCATAAAAAACCCAACTTGAAAATCGAACAATAGAATTTATTAATTAAACCAAGATAATGTCTTAAGATTTTAGGTTCGCTAATTGTTTGGATGATTTATAGAATATTTTTAAAAAATATATTCCAAAATTTATTCTCCGATCGAAGATTCAAACAATTGTTTGATTATTGATAGAGTGTTAAAAAAAATTATTAATCCAAAATTCATTTTGCGGCCAAAGAGTTTTCGGTCGATTTTCTCCAGAAAAAACCCAACTTGAAAATCGAACAATAGAATTTATTAATTAAACCAAGATAATGTCTTAAGATTTTAAGTTCGCTAATGATTTGGATGATTGATAGAATATGTTTAAAAAATATTAATCCAAAATTCATTCTGCGGCCAAAGGTTTTTCGAGCGATTTTCTCCATAAAAAACCCAACTTGAAAATCGAACAATAGAATTTATTAATTAAACCAAGATAATGACTTAAGATTTTAAGTTTTAATTTTAAGATTTAATTTTAGATTAATAATTTTTTTTGACATGTTATCAATCATCCAAACAATTAGCGATCTGAAAACCTTAAGACACTATCTTAGTTAAATTAATAAAATCTATTGTTCCATTGGCCACTTTGAATCGTTATAAGGATTTTTGGCCTCAAACATCGCCGCTTACGAAATATGACGTAGATTTTTTTACTGTTCTCAACATTGGGCTGATTATTCAGAATGTCAATAAGTATTTTTATCTAGAAGCTTGCCTCCCTAATTTTATTGCTGCAAGTCGCTAGCGCTGTTGTATATAACTTGGGCGGAGTGAAAATGCTCAAATTGATCGGATCTTTTGAGCCTAATAAAAAATTCTTCTTCTTCTGTTCGGACTTTTGATTTGAAGATTCGAAATTTTGAACATTTTTCAAATTTTTCCTATGGGAGGGGTAATTATAGAAAATTTTTTGTACATGTAGTTTCCGATGATAAATAATAATATAAACTCCAAAATTGAAAGAAAAAATTTCTTCTAGTTAGATTTTTTTGGAAATGTCAGAGTAATTTTTTTTAATTAAAAAAAAAATTATTTTAAAAAAGTTGAACATGCCGAGCCGGAAATCCCTTCAGTTTGAATCAAAGAAGCGTGCCAGATTAGAATAGAATAGAATGGAATAGAATAGAATAGAATTTTATGTATGCCCTAGGTTAAATATATATTTTTTGTTTCATTGAAAAAATTTTTTTCTTTTTTGTTGTCGTGTTTGAAAATCGTCAAATTCTTCAAAATTGTCATTTTTAAGCGTAAAAAATATGAGAAAAAATTTGTTTTTATGAAATTAAAAATATGGCACACTTTGATACAAACTGGAGGAATTTTCGGCTCGACATGTTCAATTTTTCTAAAATAAATATTTTTTGTATATTTTCAAGAATACATCATTTTTTGATATTTTAAAAAAATTATAGCTTGGAGAAATTTTTTTTTTAATTTTGGTTTTTATATCTATTAGTATTTATCATCGAAAACTACATATACAAAAAATTTGCGATAATTATTCCTCCCATAGGAAAAATTTGAAAAATATTCAAAATTTTGAATTTTCAAGTGCTTTAAACATTTCTGATACTTTTTTGGGACTCTCTATGTAATATTCACCCCGCATGTTATGTTTAAAGGTGTCTTAAAGTGTGTTTGGAGATAAAACACCGATCGTCACATTAGACGTCTCAAACTTCAACCACACAGAAAAAGCAACGATTTGCGTTTTTAAGATAAATTTGGATCAGGTGATTTTTTTTAGGAATGGCAATTAATTTATAATTTTATTTAATTTTTTTCTAAATAAGCATCGAATTCCGAAATTAAAACGCTTCCAGAATTAATTTTTTCCAGGCACAATTTTTAGATTTAATCGCTTGTTTTGGGGATTAACAGGGACATTAAAAAGGATCTGAAATAAAATTCTATCCTTTGATCGCATATTAACGCTTTGCTTTGCCTTGCACTCTGTGCTCCTTCTGAATTTGTTTGTTCACTCTGTATTCCTTTTTGATTAAAAATTTTTCGTCTCGTTTGATTTTTTCTAGATGGCTAGGAGAAGAGCTAGTATAGCAGCGATATCCAGACCGTTGGGCAGTCAACAGGACCTAAAGGCAACGAGTTTGCTTTCTTCATTTTTTATTTTTTCGTTAATTTCCTAATTTTAATCAAAAATATTTTGCCGTTAACAGCTTCGAACAACATAGATGCAAACTAAACTGGATGCCCGGAGTTTTTAATTTAATTTTACGCATGCATCGATTGCTTTTGTATTTTTGGGATCGTATTTTTGTTGAGCTTATTAATCTAGTGTGCTGCTTTTCATTTCTGTTAAATCATATTATTTTTGAAAATTCTTTGTCTAATTTCGGTAATTTGGGATTCAAAAAATCTGGGCTATTTAATTTTATAAATCATTTAAATTTATAAATTATTCTATATTATTTATTTGTAAGTTAAAATCAACTGAAGGTTACAGATTTTGGACGAAGAATCGAAATTTAGAATAATACAAATTATTTTAATAACCGCATGCTAATGATTTAAATTTTCTTAGAAATTTTTATTACATTTAGAAAATTGTGCAAAAATTGTTAAAAACTCTAGATAGATTTGATTAAAAATTTTGAAAGGATCCCGCAAAAAAATAGTCAGCGGTCCAAGTCCTTTTGGCAAATTTCGTCTATTTTTATGAACTACAAAATAAATTAATGTCAGTAAAATTCACCGAGACTTTTTTTCTTCACGTTTTATGCGGCATCTTTTAAAGAAGATTTCCATCTAAAATTTTGGGACCAGCATCTTTAATTTTTTTTAATTATATATTTTTTTCTAATTTTAGTTTTTAATTTGTTTTGTTTTTTGTTGATTTATACAGGAAGGTCCAAGGCAAAGAAATTCTGTATCTGGTCGTGTTACGTTTAGAAGACCCTCACTGAGTTATGAAGCTCAGAAATTGGAAAATGATAAGCTTGTCCGCACAGAGTAAGTTTTCATAATCATTTCATTATTCACTGCCTATTGCAAAAAAAGAAGATCAGAAATTTGGTACTTAAAGAATACCGATCAGGGATCGAATATTTCAATTTTTAAAAGTAGATACCAGTTCAATTGAAATCTCATAATAATCAAGCAATTATTAAAAATAAGAATTATTTCTAATAATTAGAAATTATTAAAATTCCAAGTTTGGTATTCTTACTAAATTGTTAAATCAATTGAATTTTTTTATCAAACTAATTTCTGATCGTCTCTTCACTTTTGGTATTGACTCGCAATTCCTGTTGTGCTTACAGGATGTTTAAATTTCCTGCTTTGGTTTGCTGTGCGCTTCTTTAACTTTTAGGAATTCCTAAGGGTTTATACAAATTTTTACTCAATCAAACTTACATTCAAACACATCAACACATAGGAAATCTTCATAGAATGCTTTCTTTTGCGAGTAGCAGTTCGAGCAGCATTGGCGAATTACGGGAGATATTTGAGCAAGCTGAGTCGAGGCGAAATTCACGAGAAGAAAATAATAACGTTGTTCGAAGTCCTGCAAACTACGTGATTTCTGCAACTTGTGAGACTATCGAGGGTGAAATCTGGTCACATCCGGAGGAAGATTTTTCCGAGGAATTGTTAGCGATTGAAAATGTTTCATCTGAGCTCGTCCAACAAAGGTAATCATTTTTAATAAATAATAATAAATTATTTATTTAATAATCCAAGCTTCAAAATTCAATTTTTTACGTCTGAAGAATTTTTAAGCTCTGCGACAAAGAATTTTAAATAGAAAGGAAATTAATAATGAATTGTATTTTCAGGCAAAGTATTTCTTCGTCTTTTTGGACAACAATAAAAACCGTAATGTTTCACCCAATTTTCTGGTATATGCTGATATCGTTCTGCTTTGGATTTTATATGAAACATGTATTTTCTTCCAAATTGTGTGCGGGTGCTCCCTACAAATGGGCATCATTTGAGGAATTCTTTGAGCCGTATATTCAAATAAAAGATACCGCTCCTCGACCGATTTGAAAGCTTGGAAAACAGCGATTTTTTTCTACCCTTTTTATGTCTAAGCGAGAAGGCAGAAGCAATTTTAAGTGTAAGCAGTGTGCTGTTCTCTTTGTACCATTTTTGTTTTTAAGCTACGGAATACTGTGTGTTCTTTTTATTTTTAATAAATCAATTTCTTCTATGAATTTTGCTCTAGATTGAATGAGTTTTATTTTCATGTGCATTTAATTATCAATAATTAGAATCTCTTGTGAAATCGAAAATTCTGTTTGAAAAATTTGAGGAAAAAACGACAGCATTCTTTCACCAATTAAAAATCTATGAAACTGTTCTGTAAAATAGACTTTTATTAATTTTTGTTTGTTTCTTTTGTTACCAGAAATAATTATATTTTTATTTAAATAATTTATAATATTAATCAAAGCTATCAGAATAGAAATTTAAAAAAATTTCTTTTTATATTAAAATAATTCCAAACCATTATTAAAATTTGATATTACTAATAATGACATTTCAAATTTTCCCACATTTTTTTTGACAACTCTCTGGAACCGGAAGTAAAACGTGATTAACCTAACCTTTCTTCAGCTTTCTTCTCTTACGTCAGAAGAAAGAGATACGTGAGTATTTTATCATATTTTTCTTTATTTTTATAGAAAAAATGACAAAAATTGCTTAATTTGTTAAGCGAAGATATTTCTTCATTAGTGTAATGTCAATTTAGCTGTTTTATGTAATTATTTCCCTTGAAAATTAATGATTTGATGAACCACGTGCTTTTTAGGTTAAGTTTGTCTACCCTGGTTTTTGATATTTTATTACTTTTTTATAAATAAATTGTAATGTTTAAAAGGAAAATCAAAAGTAAAACAGTGATTAAATTATAAAGTAATTAAGGGCATGTCATACTAACCTCAACACTTTTTTTTCCGCCCAACTCACGTCCACACGAAATGAGATATCAAGTTGAAACTGGGAGCTTAAATAGGACGCACTCAAGAACGTTTGTATATTCCTAAATGTTTGAAAAAATTTGGTGGACAAATTTTTTTTGTAATTATAAACATTTAGGAATATATAAACGTTCTTTAGTGCCTCCTATTTAAGCTCCCAAAGTTTCAACTCGATATCTCATTTCGCGTGGACGTGAGTTGGGCGCAAATAAAAGTAGGAAAAAAAACTTTGAGGTTAGTACATGCCCTTAAATTTAAATTTAAAAAATATCGTTCATTAAAATTAAAGAATTCAGAAAGCTTTCAAATAAAAATTTTAACTTCACATTATTCCTATTATTCTAATTTGATTTATGTATAATATTTTAATAATCGCAGTGATCAAATAAACAATGCTATAGCATTGTAGTTTGATCACTGTGATACTTATAAGTATCACTTTCTATTAAAATAAAAATTAAGGGTATGTGACGCTTAAACGAATTACCGACCAATGTTTTATTTATATTCAGCGGGCTTATTAAGTGAGAAATGCAAATATAATGCTAAAATTGGAGGAAACATTTTCTACGAAATAAGGAATATATCAAGGAATCGATGTCTGGTGCGTTTCAGTTTTTATGTTGAAAAAGAAATTTCAAAAATAATTTTGTTGTAAAATAAAAATTGAAACGCGCCAGACATCAATTCCTTGATATATTCCTTATTATTTCCTCAAATTTCAGCATTATATTTGCATTTCTCTCTTAATAAACCCGCTGAATATAAATAAAAAATTGGTTGGTAATTCGTGACGTCATTATGTATCACATACCTTTAATTGGAGACGCATGAATATACCCCATAATTCACTTGTCATAATTTTCGTTTGACCGAAATTCATGTTGCCGAATAATCATTTACCATAATTTATATTTATTCGAATTACCATTCGCTATAGATTCTATTTATTCGAATGTTCATTTGTCATAATTTTGATTTATCCGAATCGCCATATGCCATAATTTCTATATTTATCCGAATTATCATTTGTCCTAATTTTCATTTATCCGAATAGCCTTTTGTTATAATTTTAAATTATGCAAATCGCCATTTATCATAATTTTTGATATCTGAATAATCATTTTTCATAATTTTTATTTGTCCTTATTTTCATTTGTTATAATTTTTTATTTATCCGAATAGACATTGGTCGCAATTTTTATTTGCCCGAATAGCCATTTTTCATAATTTTTATTTATCTGACTCGCTATTTGCCATAATTTATATTTATCCATATCGTCATTTGTCATAATTTTCATTTACCCGAATTGTCCTTTGTCATAATTTTTATTTGTCCTTATTTTCGTTTTAGAAAAACTTCTACACTTCTTACTTACTAATTTTCGTTTGTCTTAACTTTCATTTATCCTAATATTCATTTATCCTAATATTCATTTATTCAAAAAGTCATTTGCCATAATTTTTATTTATCCGAATCGTCATTTGTCATAAAATTTACGTATCCGAATTATTGTTTGTCATAATTTCTATTTATCCGAATCGTCATCTCGACTGCTCCTATTTGAAACAACGTAATTCATTTTTGGGCATTGTCAGGCGGACGTATGTCAGATGCTGCAAGCGGGACAGATGCTCGTCTGAAATGCGCAAAAATGAGTTACGTTGTTTCAAATAGGAGCAGTCAATTTGTCATTATCTTCATTTCTCCGATGTGCCGTTCTTTGTAATCGAATTGTCATTTGCCCTAAACTATGACAAATGACGATTCTGATAAATGAAAATTAGAATCAATGAAAATTAGGACAAATGGTGATACGAATAAATAGAGCTTATGGCAAATAGCGAATCAGATAAATCAAAATTATGAAAAATGGCTATTCGGACAAATAAATATTGCGACAAATCGACTGCTCCTATTTGAAACAACATAACTCATTTTTGCGCATTGTGAGACGGACGTAAGTCAGGCGCTGCAAGCGGGACAGACGCCCATCTGTCAATGCGCAAAAATGAGTTACGTTGTTTCAAATAGGAGCAGTCGAAATGTCAATTCGGATAAATTAAAATTATAATAAACGAAAATTAGGACAAATAAAAATTATGAAAAATGATTATTCGGATACATAAAAATTATGATGAATGGCGATTCAGACAATTTAAAATTATGACGAATGGCTATTCGGACAAACGAAAATTAGGACAACTGGTTAATCGAGAAATGAAAATTAGGATAAACGAAAATTAAGATAAATTTCCTACAAACGAAAATTAAGATAAATTTCAGACAAACGAAAATTAGGACAACTGGGTAATCGAGTAAATGAAAATTAGGATAAATGGCTAATCGAGTAAATGAAAATTAACATAAACGAAAATTGGGACAAATAAAAATTATGACAAATGATAATTCGGATAAATAGAAATTATGGAATATGGCGGTTCGGATAAATCAAAATTATGACAAATGAACATTCGAATAAATAGAAATTATGGCGAATGGCAATTCGGAAAAATCCAAATTATGGCAAATGATTATTCGGAAACATGAATTTCGATCAAATGAAAATTATGACAAGTGAATTTTGGGGTGTATTCATACGCCTCCCTTAACTGTGATACTTATAAGTATTACTTTCTATTAAAATCCAAATTAATTTCAGAATGGCGGACGCAGCTCCAGCCGCACGTGGAGGTTTTCGTGGAGGTTTCGGTTCTCGAGGAGATCGTGGAGGACGTGGTGGAAGAGGAGGCCGAGGAAGGGGACGAGGTCGCGGTCGTGGACGTGGAAAGGAAGACGCCAAGGAATGGATTCCCGTCACCAAACTAGGTCGTCTCGTGAGGGACGGAAAAATCCGTAGCCTCGAGGAGATTTACCATTTCTCCTTGCCAATTAAGGAATTCGAAATCATCGACTTTTTTCTTGGTCCTTCCCTCAAGGACGAAGTTCTTAAAATCATGCCCGTTCAGAAACAAACCCGGGCTGGTCAACGTACTCGATTCAAAGTATAAAAAAATACTTTTCCTTTCATAAAATTTAATTTATTTCTATATGTCAATTTCCTGGTATTCCTAAATATTCTTTTTTAGGCCTTCGTTGCAATTGGAGACAGCAGTGGCCACATTGGCCTTGGAGTGAAATGCTCAAAGGAAGTCGCTACAGCAATCCGTGGGGCGATCATCTTGGCAAAACTCTCTGTGGTTCCGGTACGTCTCGGCTACTGGGGAAATAAAATCGGAAAGCCTCACACTGTTCCGTGTAAAGTTACTGGAAAGTGTGGATCAGTGCAAGTTCGACTGATTCCCGCACCGAGAGGAACTGGAATTGTTTCAGCCCCGGTTCCGAAGAAGCTTCTCCAAATGGCTGGAATCGAGGATTGCTACACGTCTGCGAGAGGATCGACCTGTACTCTTGGCAACTTCGCCAAGGCTACTTACGCCGCGATTGCTAAGACCTACGCCTACTTGACTCCGGATCTTTGGAAAGATGTGCCGCTCAATAAGCCTCCATATCAGGAATTCGCGGACTTTCTTTCGAAAAATCATCGACCTATTCAGGGATCTAGACCTGCCGAAACTAATTAAATAAATGAAGGACTGCCTCCATGAAATCTAAAATTGTTTATTTATTTTTAGCTTCGAAATCCCTGATGTCCCGAGTTTTATGATTTTGCATTTTAGGAAAGGACTTTTAAACTTAAACTTTAAATAAAACTAATTTGATTCTTTGAAATATATATGGAACTATCAACTTTTAAATCTAATTTTAATTTTACATTTGAAGAGGCAATATAATAAAAATAAAACTAAGTATACTTGATTTCACGTCGATTCTCTGTGCGTTTTTATGGACTTTTCAAAAGTTTCGATGGTGTGGTCACAAACGTCGCTTAAATTTTCGAGACCTCTTCGCAGAATATCGACAGCCCTTCCTTCTCTCGCCTGGATTCGCAGAAGCATTTTGTCTTCATTTGGATGGGAAATTGTGTAGGAGCAAAACATCACATCGGCACTGCAATAGGAAAAGAAATTATCGATACAAACTTTCAAATATTATAATTTAAAAATCAAATAAATGGATATATGTTTATATTATGGATTTAGAAGAATGAAGCTTAACATCTAGTGTCTAATTATTATTAAGTAAAGGTCATAAAGATGAAAATACTTACAAATTTTGCATGATTGTAACAAGAGCACGACCCAAAGTATGACCTTCGCCCATAAATACAAAAGTCTTCGATTTCTCGTTTAAATCGTCACCTCCGACCTATGAATAATAAAAGTAACATTTTCTTTATATTTTAAATACATAAATATGGGTTTAAACGAATTGTTTGCTGTTTATTTGAACAGTTTTGAAGGTTTTGAATTAGAATGAAATAGTGAGGTTATGTTTATCAAATGTTTGAAACATGTCAGTTTTCTTGATATTTCGATGTGGTATTACGATACACATGTTATATTGTCCATGGGAAATCAGTTTCCTATTGGAATTATATTGAAAGACAAAGAATATTATTTAAGAAAAACAATAAAAGTAAGATAGAGAGGTTCGTTTTGCAATTGAGCTTTGAATTCTTACCACAGCTAAACGACCAGACATTTTGATCCGAAAATAGTCAATTTGAAATAAGTAAAACCAAAAACACAAACTTGTTAGCTATTTCTCAGTCTTATTTAAGTCAATTTTCCAAAAAAGGAAGAAAAACACGTGGACAGCTTAGACAGCTTGTCAACAAATCCGAAACTAAAATAGAGTTTGAAATAGTTCCATGTGTCACCAACTGGCGGCGCTGATTCAAATTTAAATTTAAAAAAAACATAAAAATATATTTATAATAATTTTTTCAATAATAATTTTAAATATTCAGGGCCGAGAAAAATTATTCTCTTTCTTTTTTACTTAAATTATCGTATGAAATTTAGAAAAATTGTACCAGGATCATAGGATGCCGAAGGAGGTTATTCCCTTTCCCATTTAAATTCTGATTTGAAATAATTTTCACAACCATTTTAGAAAAATTATATCAGGATCACAGATTGCTGAAGGAGGTATTCGTTTCCACTTTAAGTCTAAATTAAAACGATCGATTTTGGCGAAATTGTATCAGAATAACTGGATGTTGAAGGAGGTTATTTTTTATTTTAATTCCTACCGCGAATAATTCATTTTAAATGTTTCATCAGGATCGCAGGATGTCGAAGGAGGTTATATTTTCTCTTTTAATTTAAAATTTTCGGGAGTGAAATAATACTTTTGAAAAATATTGCAACAGGATCACAGGATGTAATCCTTTTCCTTAATTGTATAATGAAATAGTGAGGTTATGTTTATCAAATTTTTGAAATTTGTCAGTTTTCTTTACATTTCGATGTGGTAATACGATACACATAAAAATATATCAAAATAATTCACTTGAAATCTAGATTAACCCTCATAGTACCAGGTGGGGTCGGTTCCTGTGCGTTTCCTGTGCATATCGGGTCGGATCCGACCCCACCTGGTACTAGGAGGGTTAAAATAATTCATTTTAGAAAAATTGTATCAGGACCACAGGATGTCGAAAGAGGTATTCGTTTCCACTTGAAGTCTAAATTAAAACGATCCATTTTGGAAAAATTGTATCAGAATCACAGGATATAAAAGGAGGTTATTTTTTATTTTAATTTTAATTCCTGCCGCGAATAATTCATTTTAGAAATATTGCATCAGAATCAAAGGATGACGAAGGAAGTTATTTTCTCGATAAATTTGAATTCCCATTGAATAATTCATTTTACAAATGTTACATCAGGATCACAGGATGTCGAAGGAGGTTATATTTTATATTTTTATTATTAAATGAAGGTCATAAAGATGAAAATGCTTACAAAGTTTGCATGATTGTAACAAGAGCAAGACCCAAAGCGTTGAGTGAAAAGTATGACCTTTATTATTAATTAAAACGATCCATTATGAAAAAAATTGTATCAGAATCACAGGATGTTGAAGGAGGTTACTTTCTCTTTTAATTTGAATTCCCGCCGAATAATTCGTTTTAGAATTTTGCATCAGGATCACAGGATGACAAAGGAGGTTATTTTTTCGAAAAATTGGAATTCCCATCGAATTTCCATTTTACAAATATTACATCAGGAGATGCTTTTTTTAGTTAATTTCCCGCTCAAAATAATTCACTTGAAATCTAGATTGGAATAATTCTTTTTAGAAATATTGTATCCGGATCACAGGATGTCGAAGAGGTTACTTTCTCTTTTAATTTGATTTCCCGCCGAAAATATTCATTTTAGAAATGTTATATCGGGATCACAGAATGTCACAGGAGGTTATTTTCTCCATAATGTACAGTCTGACCTCTACCATATAAACTTCCACCATGTCATGTTCCCCTCATCTGCTGCCCCCATCATTAGCCGTTAATAGTAGATCATAGTAGTTGACGCTTGCGCAGATGGTGCCCCGCGTGTACACATAACCTATACAAAGTTTACATGTACACATGGGTACATACGTGTGTGCGCAAATGCCTGCTGCGCAACTTCCAATTTCCCCTCCGAGATACGTCCATCAAGTAATAATTCCCCGCGAAATTATTACATGGTGGAGGTCCGATTGTACTTATTTATTTTCGGCGAGGAAAATAATGCATTTTAAAAATATTGTAACAGGATCATAGGATGTCAAAGGAGGTTATACTCTTTTAATTTTAATTCCAGCACAAAATATAATACACTTAAAATATAAATTAAAATAATTCATTTTAGAAAAATTTTAACAGGATCACGGGATGTCCAAGGAGGTTATTCTCTTTTTAACACACTCGAGCCCCGGTTTCTTTAGCCTCTCGGTATACCAGCAAAGAGATACCAGTTCCAGGAATTCTTGCAGATGTTGAGGGGTCCAAGGGGTTGGAGATAGCTTAGCTCGGAGCTCAGCGGAGTTACGCAAGTACCGTAGTAATAAAGCGGGTAGTACTTTAAGCGGATAATTTCGTCAGTTCGTTTTCAGTGTTTTGGTTATGCGTTACGTATAATAATTAATAAATAATAACTAAATAAAACTTAAAAATAAAGTAAACGTTAAATTAAACTTATATTTTAAAAATATTTTTCACTCGTGACAAAAATCAAACAGAAATAGTTCATACGGCCCTGATTTGTTTACGTTTGAGAGAACCCCGGTTTTCTCGAAGTCCATTCAGGCCATCCCCGAAACTCGCAATAAACCGGGGCTCCAGTGTATTTTATATCGGAGACCTGTATTGAAATAACTTATTTTAGAAAAATTGCAATAGGAACACGTGAGGTCGAAAGAGGTATTCTCTTTTTAAATTAAATTCTGGCTTAGATAATCCAAACTAATTATTTTAACTGATTTTAATCCAATATTTTAATTAAAAAGAAAATAATTCATTTTTGAAAATTTGTATCAAGATCACAAAAAAAAAGTGTATGCAATTGATCTTTTTGTACAATTTATTTAATTTGTGAAACAAAAAATAATTATCTATCAAACGGTTCAAGTAAAAAGATTAATGTTATTCTTAATAATCTTTATTCTTTCATAAATACAACAAAATTTTCGACATGCATACTTTGAGATGAAACTATATTTGCATTCGTTACACAATTAAAATCCTCTAAAGAAACATATCCTATTATCACTGAGACTCAAAACTTTTCTAGATTACATTTCTCATCAACAAAAACAAAAAAATATATTAACAAAAAAATACAAATACGATCACTCGGTCCGATTTTTCATAAGGATTGCAGAATTCGTTGGAAGACAATCGAGATTCTATTAAAGGTATAAATCCTTTGGAAGATCGGCTTCATTCACACTTTACAAGTTTCAAATAATCACATAATTACAAATTCACTACAGGTACGCGTATGATATACGATTCGATGTTTTTTTTCTTGAATATAAAAGCAGTTGGCAGACACTTACGTAGTAAAAAGACATTACAGTTTAGAGTATATAACAAGAATTTTTTAATTCCTACATTCTATAAAACATGCCTTTAATTTTTCAATTTTTCATTCATTCTAAATTTGCTTTTTTAATAAAAGTTTTTATTTCGAATGGTCCACTTTTTTTTTCTCGTATAAACATCTCTAATGCAACAACAATCGATACAACTCTTATTTACAAATTACAGTTCGATTTTGAGACTTCGTTTTTACTATTTACAGAAGGGATATCTTTATGCTTGTCATTCAGAAGTGCATAAATTTCAAATGTTAAAAATTTTAAGGCGGCCCAAAATTTGGAACACTTCAAATTCGGAAGCCCTCGAATTTAACTTCTAAATTTTTCTAAAGTTCTGTAAATTTTCTGCACTTGGTGCGACGATCACTAAACGTTATTTCAGAGTAAATAATAATTTACAGATTACAAAAGCGCAAGAATTTCATATATACATTATGCAATGATATTTTTTGGAATCGAGTCTCGATTCCTGATTCGGGTTCACAGCCTCGTATTAATATCATTTTCAGCGAGTCCTCAGGATGAGATGACGAGGGCCGATGAGAGAGATTCGAGATTGCACCGAGATTCGAGGACTAGAAGAGCTTCGGGATTTAGGAAGATAATACTAAACCCAATCGTGAGAAAACCATTTCCTTCCTGAGGCGAGTGATTTCCCAGTAAATGTCATGGACTACAGAATTATTTTTTTTATTAGTCTTCGAATTAAAATCACATTCAGAATTATTAAAGGATTAAAGTTTACCTGAACTTTTCACGAGACCACGTTCTATGTAACGCAGATAGTTCAGAAAATCGCAGACTGCTATTATCTGCAAATAATAAAAAACGATTTTATTCACATTCTCAATATAGTTTTCACTCAGGAAAATATTTCGTAAAAATTAAATACTGACTCTATTGCGACAAATCTGGGAAATGCAGTGCCACTGATTTTCCTGGTCTCCTAATCTCATGCGGTAGTGACATTGTTTAGGTGCTTCAAGCAAAGCACATTTTCTGTAAAGAAAAAACAGAATTTTTAAGTTCAAATTTTCACAAAGATTTTAAACATAAATATTTGAAATATAAGTCTAAATATAAATGGGATTCAAAATACTCACTTGGGAAAGGCGAGCTTCGTTTTATCACTGACTGCCTCAATGAAAATAATTCCATCCAAAACGGCTTGTCTGACTTTCGATCCCAAATCCAGATTCGGAAAATCCAAACAGAGCTCAATATCTTCCCGGAAAATCCTTTCGATGAAAGGATCACTTTTATCGACACAAGGATTCGTTTTCCATTGGAGAAATTCTGAGTGGACTCTGAAAATAAAAAAGCAGGTTTCTGGATATTAAATATTTTATAAACTAATATTTAATTAAATATTGAATTAAATTAAAATTCTCACCTAGGATCGACTTCTAATCCAGAATCTTTGCTCTCCTTTTCTCTCTCCTTTTCCCTTTCTCGTTCCTTCTCCCATTCCTTTTCCCTTTCTCTTTCCCACTGATTATCAAAGTCATTTCTTTCACAAGGTAGGGAAGTCCTTTGTTCCTTTTGTGGAGAGTCAGGGGGTGAATTTTCCCTCCCATACTTGAGATTAAAGTGCGAGGGTGACCTTCTGTGCTTCTTGGTGAAGAGACCTGGTTGGCAGTCTTCGTTGTTTCCAGAATTTCGACCTCTGGTGTCGATCTGAGGATGCAGGTGAGGATTAGGACGAGCTGGTGTTGAAGTTAAAACCAAGGTTTTTAAAGCTGCCACTTCAGCTGCTAGAACCTCAACTTTCATTCTACTTTCCTCCAGGAGACGTTCTGCTGTCGCTTGACGGATATTTGCCTCTCGAACCATATTGTGTGCCTCCTGGATAAAATATAAAAATTAAATTATTTCAATTTAATAAGTTGCGTAATCGTATTCAGTCCAAATCACTTTATTAGATATTAGATCAATTGCCGACGTTTCGTGCACTAAGGTGTGTATGTACAATTCTTCAGGGCTGGAAATTTATAGTTACATTTTGTTCCTTGATAAATATTAAAATACATTGATAAATATTGAAATATATTTTCCACTTTTATAAACCACAATTGGTATGCTAAATTAATTTAAATGTGGAATTTCATAATGTTAAAAGTTAAATTGTTGAATTAAAAGTTTTTTACCTTAACTATATAGAAATTTTAAATTAAATTCGATGGACACATTTCATTCGATGTATATGGTTAATTGTCAAATTGAAAGCAAACTTGAAGCCCCAGTATTATAAAATTAAATTAGAAACTCTTACTGATATTTTTTTATTTTTCATAATAAAAATCATCTTTTAACATATTATCTAGTGTTTCAAAATATTGATTTTTATCTGCAGCTACAGTGATGTTTCCTTTGTCTGCTGTGGTAAAGAAAATGTTTTTATTATTATTTAAAAATTCATTTACTTTTTTATCGTGGTTTTCTTGTTTGAGATGATCAGAAAATTTATTTTTGTTTGTAAAAGCGTAAGAGTTTGTAAATTTATTTTTGTTTGTAAAAGTGTAAGAATTTACTATTGTTTTTCTTGCATCTTCTATTCTATCTCCGTTAAATTGCCAAGACTGTCTTTCGATTTCAATAATAAATTTATCTGTGGGAAAATATTTGGGTTGTATAGGTATTCCATGCTTTGGTCCTAATGAAACAATATTTTTCACATCTACAGGAATATCACAATCAGTTAGATTATAAAATCAAACAGTTCTCTTTGAATTGAACTTTTTTGATTCTCTTAATTTTTGTTTAAGCAGTGTATCAAACTTATTAGTTAAAATTTTCCTTTTATTGTATTTTGTTCTATTTGATTTTTTATTTTGAGTCTCCATGAACTTTTTGTAAATGTCAGAGGGTATTTTTCTTCTTCTGTTTGCCAAAAAGGAACTTAATTTTGTAATTTTTTAGGGTGATATTTGTTTTTTATCTCCAAATTTAGTAGGTACTTTACGTTGGAAATCAATGAAATGTCTATCAAATTTATAAGCAACACGAAAATGAAAGTTGAAGTTAAGATTAAGTTTAAAATTTAGATGTGTAGGGAAAATATTTTGTTTCCTACACTTTATCAAAAATGTAAGTTGCTCACAAAGCAAAACTATCTTGATAGTTTTACTATCAAAATCCTAATCAAAATCCTAAAAATAATCCTTATTTCATTTTAGAAAAAATCGGTGCTCTTTCAAACACCGATTTTTTCTAAAATGAAATTAGGATTATTTTTAAAGAAGTAGAAAAATTTTTTGACAGCAAATAGAAAATATTGGTAGGAAAAGAGGCCTACTTGAAAGAGGCTCGCAGTGAGTTCCTCAAGTTCAGCCTCGACGTCTTGTCGAATCCTCGAGAGTCGAGCGACCTCTTCATCTTTCAGTTTTAATTCCTCGTGAGCCCTTTTTAATTCTTCTTGGAGTTTAGCGACCGCTTGTTCTTTCACCTCAGCCACTGCTCTTCCCCATTGTAAAGTGGAAGGTGAAGGAGGAGTTCCACTTCGAATCCTACTTGGAGAACAATCCCTCTCCATCTAAAATAAAGTCCAAGAAAAAATAAATTAAAACTCAACTTTATCATCAGAATTTCTTCGATTAATTTAAAAACAAGTTTAGATGATTTAAATTCCAAATTTTATTTCACCACGATCTGAATGGTTCTCTAATTTATCCAGGAATAAATTATAAATTCCAATTAGTTTCAGACCTTAGATATGAATAGCTTCTGCTCATCACCAGTAGGAAACTTTCTCGGACTTGTTTCGTGATTTTCTCTCGGCCTTAGGTCGGACGATGAACCTGCAGATGCCTCAGGAATAGTTGTGGTTACTTCCTCGCTCAATCTCCTGTCCAAAGGCCTTGTGCTCTTTTGATTTTCAAACTCAAGAACCCCCTCTTCAATTTTCCCCTCTCCATTTTCAATCTCAAATCCATTTTTATTTTTAATTTTGCTTTCAGAGCCGAATAACTTTGGTGATTTTTCTTTTGCAGAATTGGCTTCTTTGGAAGTGTTGGAATTGGAGCTTCGACGTCTCACCAGTACACCACGAGGAAGGATGTTTTCGTTGTAGGTGAAGAGCGATATTGTCTTGGTGGAGCTGGAAGGTTTCCTGATCGTTAACGAGTGCTCGAGAACTACAATCGCGAAGGCCAAGTGCCATTCGTTACTCTGACATGATTTATTCTCAGACATTGCCAACAATGCAAAAACAATTTCTGTCCTTTCACAGAAATATTATTTAGAAATAAAAGCGAAGGTATATTTTTCTGTTTACAGGCTCGGAATTGTTCTCGATTTTAAATTGAAATTTCTAAAGGGGGTCAAGAGATGATAACTTCGAAGTCAAGCAATTTTTTCTGTGTCTAGTCATTATTTAGAATCTAAAGAAGTCAAAAAAATCAACAGAAAATCGAGATTTTTCGACTTTTGACATTTTTTTCACAACTAATAATGACTTTTGATCTGGAAATCAGGAAGCAGAATCTCAAATTTACTAGGGAAGTAAAAAAATATTTTGCCAATCTTGTAGTGGCAAGAATAATTTAGTTATACACAAAAAAATCCTTCAAAAACCAACGCATATTATTAAATATATAAACGTATATTTATCAAATTAAGTTTTCCAGCTTCTTCGAAGATTATAAATTTTTTTCAGCTGGATTACCTATCTGAGGAGAATTTTTCGTCTTCGTCGAAGAGACTCGTGGGTTCAGCATCCTCGTCATCACGTTTTTCGGCATATCCAAAAAGATCGGTGGCAGCTCGAGCCAGATCAGATTTTAAAATAGGATGAGGAGGATGCATTGATGGACCTGAACAATCAGCCTCGTCTCCATAGAACTCATCCTCATCTGTGGTGTATTCTTCATCTCCTGTGGTTCCTGTACTTCCTGCTCTTCTGTGTTTCGTTGTCAGGGGTCGATATGCATATTCACTTCCTCCATTGACAGAGTCGCTTGACTCCATGGAGTTTAGCTGCTGCTGCTCCACTGCCTTCATCGCGATTCTCTACCCCAGGTCTGTAACCTGGAAAATTAAAAATATTTTAATTAATTAAAATTTAATCATTGGAAGTGGAATTATTTTTAAATAATAAAATTAACAAATAAATTTAATAACTAAATTGAATAATAATTAAATTTAAAAATTCCAAATTTAAGCAATCTCAATTCTCCTAAATTTTTTTCTTCTTTTTTTATTGGATAGACATTTTTTTATATTTTTCCCATCCGATGATAATGTCTATTCTTTTGGATTCTGGGAGAGAACAAAAATTGGGAGAATTGAGATCCGACCACTTAATCGCCTGGAACTTAATAAAACCTGGAATTGGAAGATATAAAATTTAAAAAGGAAAGAATTTTAAACAACTTAAATTTAAAGATCTCCAAATGGGAAGCCTTTAAATTTGAAAGTTCCGGAAATTGGAAAGGCTTAAATTTAAAATTTAAAGCGACTGAATCTTTAGAGATTTAAATTTTAAAAAGACCAAATTTGGTTAATTTAGAAGAGTGCAATTTTAAATTTAGGTTTTTTAGTATTTTTTATTTTTATTTTGAAGGAAAAATTGGTAAATTCGGTAACATTCGGTAACAATAACTAAATTAATTAATAATTAAATACAAAAATTCTTTTAAACTATTGAATTTTAATTTTATCCTCTCAATTTTTTCTGAAATTTTTTATTAGATGGAATATTCTTTTACATTTTTTCCCATCTAATGATAGAGCCTCTCCTTTTGAATTTTTGGGGGAAAAAATTGGGAGAATTGAGATTTAAACGCCTGGAACTTAACAAAACCTGGAATTGGAAGATATCAAACTTAAAAATGGAAAAATCTTAAATAATATAAACCTTTGAAATGGAAAGGATTTAAATCTTAATGCTCCTGAAATTAGAAGGGTTTAAGTTTAAAATTTAAAGCGACTGAATTTCGAGTATTTTGAATGTTAAAACGACAGAATTTGGTAATTTAGAAGAGTGCAATTTTAACTTTAAGTTTTTTAGTATTTTTTTATTTATTTAAAAAAATTGGGAGCATTGAGATTTAATCGCCTAGAACTTAACTAAACTTGAAATTGGAAGACATAAAATTAAAAGGCTTGAATTTTAAATAATATAAATTTAAAGATCTTCGAGACCTTTTCACCTTTAAATTTTAAAGCTCCCGGAATTGGATAGACTTAAATTTAAAATTTAAAGCGACTGAATTTTGAGAGTTTGAAATTTTAAAACGACGGAATTTGGTTAATTTAGAAGAGTGCAATTTTAACTTTCGGTTTTTTAGCATTTTTTTTTTTATTTTGAAGGAAAAATTGGTAAATTCGGTAACATGTGTTAATAAATTGCAACTAAATTAATTAATAATTAAATCTTGAAATTCCTTTAAAACTGTTAGTTTTTCAATTCTATTCTCTCAATTTTTTTTCTGAATTTTTTTATTGGATAGAATATTCTTTTACATGTTTTCCCATTCAGTGATAGTGCCTCTCCTTTTTGATTTTGGGAGAAAAAAAAATTGGGAGAATTGAGATTTAAACGCCTGGAACATAACAAAACCTAGAATTGGAAGATATCAAATTTAAAGAGGGAAGAATTTTAAATAATATATATTTAAAGACCTTTGAAATGGAATAACTTTAAATTTTAAAGGTCCTGAATTTGGGAGGGTTTAAATGTAAAATTTAAAGCGACTGAGTTTTGAGATTTTTGAATTTTAAAAAGACCGAAATTGGTAATTTAGAAGAGTGCAATTTTAGTTAGGTTTTTTTTAGTATTTTTTTATTTATTTAAAAAAAATTGGGAGAATTGAGATTTAATCGCCTGGAACTTAACTAAACGTGGAATTGAAAGATATCAAATTTAAAAAGGAAAAATTTTAAATAATACAAATTTAAAGACCTTCGAAATGGAAAGGTTTTAAATTTTAAAACTTCTGAAATTGTAAGGGTTTAAATTAAAAATTCAAAGCGACTGAATTTTGAGAGTTTTGAATTTTAAACGAACCGAATTTGGTTAATTTAGAAGAGTGCAATTTTAATTATTTTTTTTTATTTTTTTTACTTATTTTATTTAAATAATTTTTTTTATTTTGAAGGAAAAATTGGTAAATTCGGTAACATGTGTTAATAACTAAATTAATTAATAATTAAATCTTTTTTATCTGAAATTTTTATTGGATGGAATATTCTTTTACATATTTTTCCATCCAATGATGATGCATCTCCTTTTGGATTTTGTGAGAAAAAAATTGGGAGAATTGAAATTTAAACGCCTGGAACTTAACGAAACCTGGAATTGGAAGATATAAAATTAAAAGGGTTGAATTTGAAATAATGTAAATTTAGAGATCTTCGAGATTTTTTCGCCTTTAAATTTGAAAGCTCGTGAAATAGAATTGGAAGGGTTTAAATTAAAAATTCAAAGCGACTGAATTTTGAGAGTTTTGAATTTTAAACGAACCGAATTTGGTTAATTTAGAAGAGTGCAATTTTAACTTTAGGTTTTTTAGTATTTTTTTTTTAATTTTGAAGGAAAAATTGGTGAATTAAGTAAGCTGTATTTGATAGATTAGATTGGACTTCCAACACACGTTTCTAGGTACTTTCTTCTGATTTCTCTCAGAATGGAGTTAATCAGATCAACTACTGTCGTCCTTTTGTCCTGTGATAACTCTTTCTTTATCAGTCTAGGCAGTTTATAGGCGTTGATTTCCTTTCCCACGAAAGATAAAATATATAAAGTTCACATAAAAACAGTTGTTTTGAAAATTTATTTTTCTGGCAAATTAGAAAAAAAAATAACTTTAAAAATATATTGTACATAAATTATATTTTTTTACAACTTATTATCTGGAAAATTTCAAGAGAAAAATTACTTTTATTTTATTAAAAAATGTAGTGTTTTAAAAATGTTTTTTAGACTTTTATGAGGAGATTTCTTTGTAAAAAAACACTTGTCGCATTCCGGGGACGTGCCATTAATAAATAGTGTTACGGAACCCCACCCACGTATATTACAGAGGTCACACAACATATTACAGTGAATGTCTGCAGTTATTCTCATCTTTATTAAGTAGGATCGTGAGAATAATTCTTAAGTCCCAGAGAAGCAATGAGAATTTGTGTTATAATTTTTTTAAAAATTTTAATTTTGCACTTTAAACTCTACAATAAAAGAGAAAAAAATATTCTCAACTTATTACATTCTCAGTTTTTATTTATAAATTTATTAAAGCATTGATAAATTAAAACTATTGAAAAACCGTTTAAACGAAGAAAAAGGAAAAAAAGATTTGCGTGTCTTGAATTTCGCGCGTAATATTTAAATCCAGAAGATGGCGCCTTGGTCATTTGCGCGTGAGATTTAAATTAATTTTAATATTCTATATATTATTTATATAATTATATGTAACTATTAAGACATAAAGAATAATCTTCAATTTTTCAATTTCAAAATTATGAATTTCGTCCTGGAAGCCTTAATTCAAATTGTAATTATAAAAATATTTAGATCCATCAAAAAATAAGAGTTATCATAAAAATTTTAATTTTTAATTTAACGTTAAACATTTTTTATTTCAATTTAAAATTGAAATTGTTAAGAGCTCGAATTTTGTAAGTTATAAATTAAAATTAAGACGTAGGAGACTTCCAACTGTTCTATTTCTTCAATTAAAACCAATCATTTAAAATGCGTGTATTTCAAGGCTTTTTTAAATAACGAGCAATAATTCAAATGATGCTGATGAAGACGAATTAAGGCCGATATGAGGGCGTAGTCAAGCGTCAGTGAATGGACCTCTAAAGAGAGATGAGTGAACGCAACCCACGCTTTAGATAACAAGTTAAGAGCTGCTATTTTATTCTACGAATCCGTCTGGACCCTCCAATTTACTAATTTAAATCCGCACTTAATTCCGCGTGTCATTCCCTTATATAAAAGTTATTTCTGTCATGTTCTCAATCATTAAATTGACTCGGAACATCAGTTATCAAAATTTCAATTTTTAAATCTCGCGCACAAATGATCGAAGCGCCATCTTCAGAATTTAAATATTACGCGCGAAATTCAAAAACCACAAATCTTCGTTTTCGGTTTTTTCACCGTGTAATTAGTTTTCCATCAGTTTTAAATACTTTAAATGATCTTCTGAATATTTAGAAATATTTTCTAATGCTCTACACCTGTTTTATGAATATAAAATGAGTTCTGAACGCCTGGTATTTCCCACGATTGTCGGCAAGGGCACAGAAAACAATCGTGTGCTTTTTCTTGATTCGAAAATTTCATGCGTTTCGGTTCGCGACGCACGTCGAGCAATTCTTGCACGCATCTTGCGCCACTCTATGACGGGTTACATAAAATAGGCGCGGGAATATGTGATTGTGAATTGTTGTTGATTGTAGTAATTAGAAACAGTTCCTCGTTTAGTCCTAATCCATAATTTAAAGTTACAAAAATGAATTTTACACAATTTTATATAATTATAAATGAAGTCACAGTTTGAATATAAATTTAATAAATTATTTATTTGTAAATTTATGATTTAGACATTGTTTAAGAAAGTGGAAATTCACAATTAGTGGGTTGATTTGAGGGGACGAGGCAGGAATTGCGTCACAATTTAAATGGCCGTCTCGCGAATGGTACGGTCAGATACGCGGATACGTTCCATCCTGCTACTTTCCTACGTATAGGTTCCCGCTCTCTCGCCCAGGGACGTAAACATACCGAGGGCAAAAAATTCGAAAAAATTATTTATTATTTATTATTAAAATTATTCACTCAAAAAAATGTCTGGTTAAAATAATCAAACTTCTGGTTAAATACTTCTCGATTTACACAGTAAATATCTAAATGATCCCAAAAAAGGATCAACTCAATCTCCAACAGTCTTATCAATATCAACTATCACTATTTTTCCCATGTATTTTTAATTGTTATTGATTGTCAAAAAAATTGAAATTGAATTTAAAAATCAGCATCGATTAAAGATTTGTTTTTAAATCATTTTACAACGTCAAAAAAGACCAGGGAATCTTCAGGAAATAAAATCCGAATTAAATTTTTCAGGAAAACTCCCAGGAATTTTTTAAAACATTTTTGAAACGCTTTGAATTTAAAATCCTTCTAATTTTGAATGCTCCAAATTTAAAACCTTCGAAACAGGTAATTTTTATTCTGTTACTACAAGTTTCAAATAGATAGAAAATTTATGAAATCATGCTTTTGGTATCTTGCAATAAAAAATTGTTTTAACAATCCTAGATTATATTTTATAGTAAGATTTAGAAACTTGATTCTGAAGAGTTCTTATGCTTTTAGTTATATAATTTACAAAGATAAATATGTTATATACTGAAAATGTTTTTGAAACGCTTTAAATTTAAAATCATTCTAATTTCGAACGCTCCAAATTTAAAACCTTCGAAATAGGTAATTTTTATTCTGTTACTATAAGTTATAATTTTCAAATAGATAGCAAAATGAAATCATGCTTTTGGTATCTTCCAATACAAAATTGTTTTAACAATCCCAGATTATATTTTAGAGTGAGAATTTAGAAACTTGATTTTGAAGAGTTTTTATACTTTTAATTATAGAATTTACCAAGATAAATATTTTTTAGGCTGAAAACATTTTTGAAATGCTTTAAATTAAAAATCGTTGTAATTTCGAACGCTCCCAATTTACAACCTTCGGAATAGGTCATTTTTATTATGAAACTATAATTTTCAAATGGATAGAAAATTTATGAAAACATGCTTTTGGTATCTTTTGCAATAAAAAACAATAAAAAAATTAAAACATTGTTTTAACAATTCATCACTATATTTTAAAGTGAGAATTAATTTAGAAACTTGATTTCGAAGAGTTTTTATGCTTTTAATTGTATAATTTACAAAGATAATTATTTTTTTAGGCCGAAAACATTTTTGAAACGCTTTAAATTTATAATCGTTCTGATTTCAAACGCTCCAAATTTAAAAAGTTTTACTCTCGTATTTTCAAATACATAGATAGAAAATTTATGAAATCATATTTTTGGTATCTTGCGATAAAAAATAGTTTTAACAATCCCAAATTATATTTTAGAGTGAGAACTAATTTAGAAACTTGATTTAAAAGAGTTTTTTGACACAGTGTGCGTAAAATGCGTTTTTACACACCCATATTAGTACACAAAACGGCTTATTACACACCCACTAATATGGGTATGTTAAAACGCATTTTACGCACACTGTGTCAAAAAATATCGTATGCAACTCGTGCGGACCCACTTGTGGTGATCGCGTGTGTAAAACCACGTTTTACGCACATGTTGCATAATATATTATTACAACACCCATCTCTAAAGTTGAATTTTACGTACAATAAATGATGTGTAAAGTGACTTATTTTAAAACACTTTAGGACCGGTGTGTGAAACAATTACTTTACAAACCGGTGTGTAAAGTGATCACTTGCAGTGCCTTACTTTACGCATCGATGCCAACTGCTGCGCATAAGAACTTTCCAGATAACAAAACTTTACACAGTGGCGACACCTAAATTAAAAAATTAAAAACATGTTGACTGGCTTATAAATTATATAAGTATATGTGTGCTATTTGTACGGAAATATCCGTAACAATAGGTTATTGTTATCAAAATTTTACCTTAACAATAGGCTATTGTTACGGAAATTTTTCCATGAAAATAGGCTAATGATACGGAAAAATTTCGGTAACAATATCCTATTGTTACGGAAATTTCCGTAACAATAGCCTATTGGCGCGGATATTTTTCCGTGAAACAGGCTATTGATAATGAAAAATTTCCATGACAATAGGCTATTGTTACGGAAATTTCCATAAGAAAAGGCTATTGTTACGGAAATTTTTCCCTGACAATGGGCTAATGATACAGAAAAATCTCCGTATTAGGTTATTGTTACGGAAATTTCCGTAGTTTTCGTGACAATAGGCTATTATTAAGGAAATTTCCGTGACAATAGGCTATTGTTACAAAAATTTTCGTGACAATAGGCTATTGTTACGGAAATTTCCGTAACTATAGGTTATTGTTACGGAAATTTTTCCGTAAGAATAGGTTATTGTTACAGAAATTTTTCCTATTGTCATGGAAAATTTTCAGTAACAATAGCCTATTGTTAAGGAAAAATTTCTGTAACAATAACCTGTTACGGAAATTTCCGTAACAATTTTTCAGTATCAATAGCCGGAAAAATTTTTGATACTGAAAAATTTCCGTAACAAACACTTATTGTTACGAAAATAAAATAAAATTTTTTTTAGTCTAAGAACATATTTTTTCCGTAAAGGGAATTTATTTTTAATACCAGAGATGGGAAAAAAATTAAATAGGAACATGCGGATCGACACATGCAAGCTGAAAATGCAGTAAATTCTGCATACTCGCGTGACAAAAAAAAAAATACAAAACTCAATACGGCTTTAAAACCTATCACACGACACGAAACGATCCAACCGACTGAATTCAATGCCCTATCCTCTCGCCTATCCTATCCTATCCAATTTTCCCTGCATTGAGAGACACAAGCTATTTCCAATTTGAAATTCGATCCGAAATTTGATTTTCAAAGAAATTTTTCAAAAATAGTTTATTTTTAATAAAAATATCTACAATATTAGTAATAATGATGTTCTCTTAAACTTTATATTCAATTTCCATCACTACATATTTATTATTTAGTTAAGTATAAACAAAGAGTCACTGAACTTTTAAATTTATAGTTTTAGTCAAAATATGGTATTTCCCTTTAAATTAAAATTATTAATCACTGACATAATTTGCCAATTCATTTTTAAAATTAATTTTCTAGTTTGATTAAACTTTTTAATACATTTTTAGTTGTAAGTTACAAAATCTGGAACTGTTTAGTCATTAGTCATTTCTTAATGTTTTTTTCTTACTTTCGAAATAGGAAATAAAGTTTGTCGTAAATGTTTAAAAATAAAAGCATAATAACTATAGATAAAGACAAATTTTAGAAAAATATTATCGAAAATAGCTCAGATATCTGCTATCAACAAAGAATAGTTGTCTAACCCATAACACCCGTTATACTACTTCCACTCCTTACACCGGAATTCTAAGAACGAAAAGTTTTTTTTTCAGCTATAAAAAATACTGCACGTAATTTCCCAGAGTAATAACCCTTATACCCTATATATTTGAATAAAAAAATTGTAATAATATTTTCCAGAAAAAAATAGGAAAATATTTATAAAATAGGAAGATGCTCCAAAATATGAAATGAAGGAAAACTAAAAATGAAGGTTTTAAATTTGGAAATATTCAAGCACTGTTGCTTTAAATTCAAAGAAAAAAATTTGTGTAAATTTTATTGCATTTCATTTTGAATAATTTAAAATAATTGAGTTTTGCATTGTGATTTCATTTGTTTCTAATAGGTACTCATTTTTGTTGCAACATTTGAGTTTAAATTCAGCGTTAAATTAATGATCACCGTTTTCCTGTTTTTCAAGGCACACGAAATAATTCAAATCATTGTATCATTCGTTTGAAACTTTTAAATTCTCGCTATTCTCGCACCTCTCAATATTTGAAACCATCCGAATATCTAATTTCCGCTTCGAAAATCAAATATTTTAAATAATAAAGAACGAAAACCAGTTTTCAAATGTTTGACTAAAAAGAAATCTCTCTAAAGAAAACATTTACTTTATATAATAATAAAAAATAGGAAATTCCTGTAAAATTCCATTGCATTTCGTTTGAAATATTTCGATGAGCTCATCGCTGTCAGAGTTTCTCAAACTCGGCAAACAATTAAAAGAAATGAATTCGTACCTGTGCAAAATGAATTTGAATAATCCATACACTAAAGTCACTTATAAATGTCAATCACTTAATTTTAAGTCATTTCTCCGTCGTTAATTTTTTTTTCTTCGCGTTGCGGTTTTAGAATTTTGTAAATTGACAATTAAATATAAAATAATGGGAAAGAATTGAGAGTCACACTTCCTCCGTTGAAGGTTTGGCGCGCACTAACCGAACTGTTTTGGAGCCAAGGCAGCTGATCTGCGTCTGATCTCTCTTTCAGATTTCAGTCATGTGTGGCTCACAGTGGGGGGAACACCCACTAAGAAAGAAAAAAAAATTATATTTAAAAAATAATAATCGACAAATGGGAGAAATCTTGCTCCAAATGTGAATTTAAATTCATTTTTAGTTTTTCATATTAAATCAAAGTATCTGGATTTAAAAAAGTTAAGGTACCTGAAGTACCAAAAGAACGAAATTTTTTGTCTAAACTCAAATTTATTTCAAAATATTCTTCAATCTACAAACATGAGATTTTTTTATCATTGCATTAGTTTCTATATTAATAAATCAATATTTGAGAAAAAATTTGAGTTTAAAATGAAATCAAATAAAAATTTCGTTTAGAACTTCAACGATATAAAAAGTTATACAAAAATTGTACGAAAAGATTAATTTTAGTGTCTTTGAAATTTTAACATTCAAAATTCGGATACTTTTGCATTTTGATCGGTTCACATTCTGACGATTTTAAACTTCATTATTAATAAAAAAAACTGTTAAAAGTTAATGTTTTTAAAATTTTAAGGCATTTTATGTGTTTCGAATACTTTCGATTGCTTTAAATATTTTGAAAATTGAATATGGTAAATGTTAAATGAATATTTAATATTTAATATTCACTTTTACACTGTTAGAAAATTTTTTAAATTTCAACCACTTTTCATTTTCTGTGGTTGAAACTTCAGTTACCGTGGTTGAAAATTCATTTACTTATGATTGAAAATTCCATTACTGTGGTTGAAAATTCATTTACTTTTGGTTGAAAATTCAATTACTTTAGTTGAAAATTTATTCACTTTGGTTGAAAATTCATTCATTTTGGATGGCAATTCATTCATTTTGGTTGAAAATTCATTCATTCCTTCTCTAAAAAATGGAAAGCCTAAAAAACTCGCAATTTCGATATTTCATGGTTGTCGCTTTTCCGCAATGCTGATTGGATTTTTTAAATTTGAAACTTATACCACGTTCAAGTCATAGATATGTTTTTTCAAATGTCAAAAAATACAAGACTAATTGGGAAGTTAAATGATTTGAAATGAAAAGCGCGTGATTATATAATGTTTCGTAATTTGAATATAAAATTAATTGAAAGTTTGAATATGAAAAAAATATATAAATAATATAACTTGAGAAAATTTTTGTTTAAAAATAATTCAGACAATTAAGAGAAATCGGATTTGAAAAGAAACTAAATTAGAGATCTTCCTGACTTAAAAATATATTAGACTTTACTCGAGACTTTAAAAGTTACGATTTTGAGAAGAGCGTATTATTTAAAAGCCATGTTCAAGTTCAAATTCTTAAATTTGAATCTTGGGATTACCAATTAAGGCTCGAATTAAGGAACATAATTGAGTCTTAAATTTTCAAAGTTTTCTAGATTCAAAATGTTTAATTATTTCGAAATTGTTTAATATCGGTTTTTAGTAATGCCATGACTTCATAATTATAAATTGAATTAATTTTTGTTACGTCTCAGCTTGTTTTTAATATTAATATTCTTGAATATTTGTCATTATTGATTTACGCACATATTTCCCCTTCGGCTTATCCGCAGTTTTAAAACTTTTCTTGTTTATTGCTTTTAGGAATTTGCTTAATCTTTCAATTATATGTCCGACTAGAAGCAGTCACTTTTGAAGTGTAAATTGAATCTTTTCAAATTTTGGTTTATAATTTAATCCTACTTCGTACGCTTTATTGTCTCCAAGTTCCTCTTTCGTCAAATTATTGCTTCGTCTCGTCTACAATCTTAAGCCCTTTATGACAACCTTCTTAGAATTGATGTAACTAGGTTTACCAGATGTCTAGACACCTTGACCCTCCGTTCCTCTCCCGTCTACCATTTTGTCAAAACAATCAAATTCCAGTATTTTCCCCACTATTTGCAATTTCAAAAATTTCCCTTTCCTTTAATCTCTCAAACTTCGCTCTTCCATGCGATCAGTCGTTCTCCAAATTTCATTCAAAGCTCATCGAATAGACTCAGAGCAAACCTCGTTAAATAAGTTCACTTAAATTCAGTAGCACAAAAATTCGATTCAATTTGTAATATTCAAAATATACTGATTTTATATTCTACAAGTTGAGTTTTATTTGCATGGAAAATTACCTATTAATAATTCCCAAATTCTCGTGTTAAACTAAACGCGAGATAGAACAATTTTTAAACTAAATTTAATTATAAAACCAAATTTAATTTTAAAAAACTAAATTTAATTATAAAACTAAATTTAATTATGAAATTAAATCTAATTATAAAACTAAATTTAATTATGAAACTAAATTCAATTATAAAACTACATTTAATTCATTCAAATCTAAGTTTTAAAGATTGTTATTTTATTTTATTCTTTTTTTAATTTTAAAAGTTTGTTTTTATGATTATGAAATGTCAAAATTAAAAGAGCATGCAGAGACGAAATAATTAGCACGCGTAGCATGCCAAATGATCTAGTTTGGTTGAAAATTGATTCAGTTACGATAATTGTATAAAACTTTAACTAACGAAATTAAATTTTTTTCTACCAGTATAGTATTCAACAGAAAATAAAATTTAAATAGTCATTACAACATAGATTCAGGGCTGAAAGTAATGATAAATAAAATTTTGGATTTTTATTTATGTTGCTAATGATAATGATAATCAAAATGATAATAAAAGTACGTTCCTGGTTCCCCTCTTTTAATGTTAGTTATGTGAACGTACCGAACGACTACCACATGTGCAGACTCGTTTTGTTGGATAATTTGTGAGCCTCTTCTCCAATAATTGGCACTCGTCGAATATTACACGAATTTTTACATTCACATATGCACTTGAAACACAATAGAGATTCACTGGCTCTCAAAAGCGCACCGAGAGGCTCAATAGGGACGCAAACATTTTTTTTGTAAATTTTAAAAGAAGGAATTTTATTTACAATTTAGAAAAAAATTAAAGAAATAGGACGTTTCACGATTTAAATTTGCACGCTCTGGAATTGTAAACGTCTTAAGTTAGCAAATGTTTGAATTTCGATCTAAAGTGATCGATTATTTCTGAACATTTCTAATTTTTTAAATCTATACAATTTTTTATATATTCACTATAATAGAAATTTTTAAGTTGCGTCCCTGGACTTTTTTTGAAACAGAGAGAGTAAAAGCAATTGTAGGAGTCTAAACATTCCGTTCCGCCCAATCAAACAGCGCAGGAGCTCCAGTTTTAATCTCCTTTATGCCCTTTACTTTAGCAAAATAGATTTTTACGAGGTCTCAGCAGAACGTTTCTTGTAACTGCTGCCAAAGCTACCACACTTGAAAAACCCATTAGCAATCTTGTAATTGATGCCAGAAACAGGCATAGTGATAAAATAAATAGATTTTCTGAACTCTGACCTTTTTGCTCCAAAAGGAAAAACAAATTTCTCAAATAAATCAGTAAAGCTACTAAAATATTCTGGGATTCTGCATTATCTTGGTCTTATTTTAAAATGTGAACATTTTTAAATCGAAGATTTTTAAATTGAAGATTTTTCAATTAAAGATTTTTAAATTGAAGATTTAAATTCAAGAAGGTTGAAACTGTAAAGAACTTTTCAAGAGTCATCAAAATCTCAAGGAAATTGAAAAATGAGTGGAATTTGAGTTGAAAACTCTTTTTGATTGAAGATTTTGTCACCTTTTATGAGAAATCATGTTCAGATCACGAATAGAATAAAAAAAAAGACTAAAAGGTTCAAGATGGAATTTATATAGCTTGTGCGTAGTCGGGTCACGGACCGTCTCGAGAAGAACGTGAAAGCATGCTGCATGTTTTATACTTGTACACGTTCTCCCATAATATAATCACCCTTTCATGTTGCTCTATTCTTAATGCTGCTCCTATTTTTCTCACAATTCCCGACACTCTTAATAATTGTGTAATTACCAATTCTTCTAAAGGATTAAAAGACTTCAAAGCAAATATAATATTCTATTTTGCAGCGTTATTATTTTGATCTGAAGTAGATCATTTGTTCTATTGTCACAGTCTTTTGTTTTTTGATTTCTCATTTTGCTGCCGATTAAAATGATCCGTTGGGATTTTCTGTGCTTTCTTTATGTCTTTATTTATAATTAAAAACAAAAATTCTACTGCACTATTTCTAAAATAATTACAAATTAATAAATAATCGAAGCTTTAAAATATAATATGGAAAGTTTTCTCTTTTTTTCTCTTCTATTTTTTTTCTTTCTATTTTCTCTGGTACATCTGATGAAATATAAGTACATAAGTATAT
>JBAGKK010330335.1:0-19458 GCA_037177015.1 Euceroptres primus
AGCAGATCCAACTAAAAAGTAAAAAATAATTTTTAAATAATAAGATGTTGTCCCAACAGCAATAGATAGGCAACTAATCGATAAAATCAATAAGTTTTTAGAGAGTTTAAAATAATAGTACAGTGATAAACAAAAAAAATGTTATCATATAAAAAGCGTGGGATGCTAAAACTTCAGTTAGTATAAAAATATATAACATAGCATCCCACGCTTTTTATATGATAAAATTTTTTCTGTTTATCACTTTACTATTATTTTAAACTCTGAAAACTAATTGATTTTATCGAGTTAGTTGCCCATCTATTGCTGTTGGGTCAACATCTTATTATTTAAAAATTATTTTTTACTTTTCAGTTGGATCTGCTATAAAAGCGTGTTTCTTAGTTTTTTTAAAAACTATTATTCTTTAACCTCATTTAGAGCATGCAGAGAGCTGAAGTTGGATAATGGAAATTTGCAAAAATCAGAAAATTGATCGGTCTTTCTCATACACATACGTCAACTCGGTCTCTACTTATCAAAAATACATACGCTAGGGGTAATTTTCCGTGAAATTTAATAAGATTTCCAGCTGTTGTTTAAAAACCTTTCTAGCTATATTTATCGCTGAGATATCCACGAAAAAAGAGAGGCATGTTTTTAATACGCTTTTTTAAGTGTACTGACAATTCTGGCCGGTACTGTACATTACAATTTTTTATAACATAATTTGTATATAACAGTAAAATGAATTACTCAACAAATTGTTTGCATTCTTCTAGTCCCCTGAGTTGATCTAAAGCAATCTACAATATAGCTACGTCGTTTTTGAAGAGTAAAAAATTATTTTATGAAAAACGTCACTTTTTCCATACTTTCTTTAAAAATATTATGTTTAGAAAGAAGGGAATTTTAAAAAACCATGAATACCGTTCTCTTTGAAATTTATTGCTCTTCAATTTATAAAAAAATAAAAGGTTGAATTGGAAAAAAATTCTAATCTTTTTTGAACGAATAAAGAACGTTTGGTCCCAGTGTGTGTCTTGGTAGTGTAATTATTTTCATCAAGCAATAAGTTACCAAAAAAACTCAGTTATGATTATAAAAAAAGGATGAAACAAAATCGTGTTATCTTTTTTTTTCAACTTTAATAACAGGGAAATTTTTTCTTTTTGGTTTATCGCCCGCTGATGAAAGTTGCCATTATCTTCTTGAGTTGATCAAGGAACAACAGCGTCTGTGGGCTAAAGCTTATTAGTTCGTCGAGCGTTGACGATCCCGGCATCAGATTACCTTTGATTCATTTCAAGTCGTTTCATTCTTCCCTTGTTTTCGTATTCCTTTGTTCCTGCCTCACTATGGTTCTGGCTCTCATGCGAAAACGAGACTACGGCAGCTCGGCTACTTCCGGAATCGGACTGCTGGTTTTCCCTCAGCTCTGTGAATTCCAGCTCGTCTCCTTTTGCCCGTTGAATAAACGCGTTACACCGGTCTGGTTTAATCAATCGGTTCGCAAAAGAACGACAGAAACCAGAGACCATCAATACATGCTGCTTGGACCGGAGCAGCATTCAGGTAAATCGTCACGATTTACGATTTGAATTAAAGATTTACCAAATTAGAATGCGACAGAAAATCGAGAACAGTTTTATAGTTACTTTCTAATCCTGAGAACTTCATTAGTATGCTTTCTGATTTGAAAATTAAAAATGATTTGCATCATAAAATCCTATAATTGGCTCTTTTTCAAATTGAATGCTGTCCAATTTGTATGCTTTTATATAAAAATCGTTTCATTCTACAGGTTTTCAAATATACTTTGAAATACAATTGTCTTTTCATTTAAAGGCTTTCAGAGTCCGAAGTTTTCAAATTTGGCTCTTTTCCAATGCAAATCTTAAAAAACTTGGATAATCTCACATTTGGCTTTCTTTTAAACTCGAAAACTTTCAAAAGTGAAGTTTCTGCATGCTTTTTGATATTAAATTAATTTTACAGTCATATTGCTCCCGATACTTACAAAGTTGAATTCTTTCAAACTGATTTTCAATTTCAAATTTGAGGATTCTTAAAAGTAAGTTTTTTTTAATTTCAAAAGTTTCTTTACAGTTTAAACAGAAAATGTCCTTTTCTTAAAGCTAAAATCGAGGGACGAAGATAATGTCCCTTTTTATACTTTTTTTCTTATGCTTTCAGCTGTAGAATTTGTTGTAAATAGTATACAACCCTCGAGTTATTAGTTTCCCATATCAATATCTTTCTATTTTTTAAATAAAAAATTGACGAGTTCAAAATCTGGAAAATATAAGCTCATTAAGAAGTCACGTATTCTATCATTATTCCCAAAAGCATTGGATCAAGATTATGCTTTGCAGTGTTAATATAATCCACGTACTATTGTCTTCATGCATACCAAGTACAGTTTCCATTCATTAAGAGCCATTTCGGGGTCACCAAAACTTGAGTGCATGTAGAATAGGGTTCGTTAATACCTTAGACTAGTCATAATAACCAGAAAAATAGATAAATAATACCAAAAATGCACAAATGGCATTACTGAACTTTATATTTACGAAAATATTTCGAATTATGATTCTTTTTTAAATTATAAAGATAGTTAAAAAATTGTGTACTTCATGCAAAGGTTACTTACAAGGAATTCACAAGCAATTTTGATGTACACCTGAACTCAAGAATTTAAAACATCAAAAGAATTCAAGAAGAATACAAGATAATTCAAATAATTACAAAGAGTTCAAGATTAATTCAAGGCGAATTCAGAGAATTCAAAGAGAATTTCAGAATTCGAGTAAAATTCAAAGAATTCTAGAATAATTCAAAAAAATACAAAGATTGCAAAAGAAATCAAAATAAATCCAAAGTATGCAAAGTGAATTTAGAAAATTCAAAATAATATAATGTGAATTCATAAGAATTCAAGGAGAATTTAAAAAATGCAAGGTTTATTCAAGGAGAATTCAAAGAATTCAAGATTAATTTATGTAGAATTCAAAGGTTTCAAAAGAATTGAAAAGCATACACAGAATTCAAAGAATTCAGTGAATTGAAAAGAATTCAGAGATTCAAAAGATCTTAAAGAATTTAAGAATAATTCAAAAGACATTAGGATGAATTAGAAGAATTTAAAAGAATTCAAGGTGAATTCAAAGAATTCAGAAGAATTCAACAGCATACAAATAATTCAGCATATAGAGAATTCAGGAAGAATTCAAAAAAAGAATAATTCATAGATAATTCAAGTCGAATTCAGAGAATTCGAAAAAACTAAAAGAACTCAAGGTAAATTTAAAAGACATTAAGGTGAATTCAGAGGATTCAAAAGAAGACAAGATGAATTCAAAGAATCTAAAGTGTATTCAAAGAATTTAAGGTTCATTCAAAATGAATTTAGAAAATTCAAAAGAATTCAAAAGCATACAAAGAATTCAAAGAATTCGCAAAGAATTCAAGGTTAATTCAAGGTCAGTTCAAAAGACATTAAGGTGAATTCAGGAAATTCAAACGAATTCAAGGTGAATTTTAAGAATTCAAAGAAATTCAAAGAATTCAAGGTAAATTAAAGGTAAATTCATACAATTCAAAAGAATTGAAAAGCACACTAATAATTCAAAAAATTCACGAACAATTTTTGTTCGTGAATGCAACAAAAAGAATGCAAAAAAATCAAACTAATTTCCAAGAATCCAGAGATAATTGAAGGTGAATTCAAAGAATTCAAAGGTATTCAAAGAATTCAAGGTTAAGAATTACAGAAATTAAGGTGAATTCAGAGAATTTAAAAAGAATTCAAGATGAATTCAAAAGAATATAAAGTGAATTCAAAGAATTCAAAGAGTGCAAACGAAATTAATATAATTCCAAAAAATTCAAGGTTAATTCAAAGTGAATTTAGAGAATTCAAAAGAATTGAAGGAGAATTAAGAGAATACGAGGTGAATTCGAGTAATTCAAAAGAATTTAAGGGTAAGTGTACACCTGAATCCAGTAGTGGTTGACCCCTCGGTTACCTATAATACGTAATCTTGTAATTATCAAAATTTATATTTTGATTTAAATACGAAAGCTTTTCAATTAAATGCTTTAAAATTGGAACTGCCCCAAAATAATCACCATCTTCATTATAGGAAATCTTATCCAAATTCCGATGTTTTTCAAATGCAAAAACTTAAAAGTTTGGATACTTTCAAATCTGTAAGGATCAAATTCAACGGCTTGTCAATTTTTAATTTGCATATTTCTGAAATTTGAAAGTTTAAAAATACCTCTTTCACTAAGAAAAAATTTGATTCAACCAAAATTTGGTCGAGGCAACCAAATAAATGCATTGCTATATGGTCAAACAAAGTTTTGATTGAATCCAACAAAGTTTTATTTGACTCAATAAAAAATTTGATTCATTCGACCCAAAGTTTTGGTCGATCAAAAAATTTATGAACCAAGCGTTTATTCAAATTAAACAAATATTTATTTGAATTAATCAAAACTTGTTTAAAAACCAAATATTTGTGTCTCTTCAAAGAAACTGTGCTTTTGATTCAAATAAAATTTTTTCTGAGTATTCCAAACTAATATTTTCTTCTAATTATTATTAATTAGAAGATATTTTCTTCTAATTTGCTTTATTGCCAACGTTAGTAATGACAAATAATTTCAAACTGTTTCTTAAACAAAACCGTCTTTTTCTCATTTAATTTACAATAAATTACTCCCGGATGTCACCAAGGGGAACACATCCGAAACCATTCAAGGTTCTTATTTCGCAATCAGCGATTCATTAGCAAGAACGCTCGAGCATTTGGACAACCCGTAGGAGGGTGATGCCTCAAAGCATCGCTAACGAGCTAATTATCGCTGTGCCTTCTCTCTCTCTCTCTCCACCTTCCACCTTTAACTGGGGTTCCTCTCTGTATCCAACACCTATTTAAAAATTGTATTTCCACTTTACCCGACTGCCATTGAGTCGAAGATAGTGACAAAATTGTTTACATTCATGCACGCAATCTGTTTGACAAATATAACCCAGCTAATTGGGAACTGCTGTTATATTTATTCCTTTTCTAACAAAAAAAGTGAGGAATCAAGGTTTTTTGATGAAAAATAAAAGTTGAGACTGAATGTACTTAAAACTCAGCAAATATTGCTGAACTAAATTAAAAAACTGATGTTTCAATTAGAAAGCTTTCAAATATTAAATCGGTTCATTTACCCCTTTAGTGATAGTAAAAACTTTATAACATTAAAAATTTGTAACTATAAAGCTCATAAAAATCGTTGCATTTCAAAATGGAAATTTTAAGTGTTTAATCTTTCACACTTTCTGAAAATTTTCTACTTAACCAGGCTTTTTAGAAAAAATCTTGGTCTTTTTGTCCAACAGAATAGTTTCCCTCAAAAGCTTCAAAATTACACACATGAATTTTTGAGAAATGCATAAAATGTCAAATCGACATTCTTTTTCTTTCGGTTGGAAAAACATGGAATGGTGTGAATGCGTTATTCCATATTCTACGAGGAAAAAGAACGTGATGTCAGTTTCCTCTGCAATATGTTTCAAAATTGTTTTACCCGGTGTGGGATGAAGATAAAAATGCTTCAACCTTCTTGGATCTTCAACCTCCTGGCATTTTCCTCCCTGGACCAGGGGAGCTCGACGAAGTAACTTTTGCGGGATGTGATGTGGAAAATTGGATTCAAGTTTGGTTAGGTGTGCAGGGAAAACGGGAGCAGAGAAGTAAGGGAAGTGAAAGTCGGTGCGGCAGATACGAGATTTAGAGAAAGTGAGAAAGAGAAACAAACTGAGATAGACAGAAAGACGGGGAAACGACGTTCATAGGACAAGACTCTCTTATTACACGTATATCCTCAGCCAAGTTTGGGTTCAACTATTACAGTTGTGCTCTAGACTCTAGAGCTAGATATTAGCCATTTATACAACTAACGACCTAAGACTCTGAAGAGGACATTTTCAAATTAAAAGGAAATTATTTTCCAGAGAGCAGAATTTTCTTTAATTTTAAATTGTAATTACATATTTACTCCTCAGCTTCAAATTGTTTAAGTTGTTGGTATATCAGCTGACTTCGTTTTTTTTAACTATCCGTTTCAATTGAAAGCTTTCTAATTTTTCGACAGATATTTAGTAGTAAAAATGGGTTTTGTCAGACGATTTTCCTAAAGAAAATTTCTAGAAACAAGACTTATTCTGAAATAACTCCGAGGCTGGAGGAAATGCATAATAAATAATAAATATAAAAGTAACTAAAAATCAGTAGTGTAAACTATTTTCAGTCAGACAAAAAGTCAAGGAATAATTAACTAAACTCGTATATAAAAACAGAACTTACAAAAATACAATATTCAAACAGAGTAAATAAATTGTTTTTTCAGTAGAATATCCCAATTTTGATCAGATATTCAGTAGTATAAATGGGTTTTGTATGAAGACTTCCCTAAAAAAAGATTTTAAGAACAAAAATGAATCCGAAATAATTTCGAAGCCGAAAGAAATGTATAAAATATAAATGAATATAACCTTAATTAAAAATCAGTAGTAATAACTATTTTAGTGAGACGACAAGTCAAGGGATATTTAACTAAAGTCCTATATGCATAAAAACAGAATTTACTCCAATGCAACATTGAAACAGAGGAAATAAATTGTTTAATCAGTAGAATATCCCAATTTTTATACGATATTCAGAGTGGGTTGAAATCCTGCGCTAAGTTTGCGCTAAACTTGCGCTCGAACATATTTTTTATTTTTCGTTATATATCATCTTGAAAAGATTCAAAATGAATTCCAGGCAAGACATAAGGGTAGCACAAACAGTTCTCTCTTATATTAATGCTGAAAACAGCAAGTCAGAGCAAAAAATTCCTAAAACCGACTTGACCTTATTTCCCGTCCCACTCTTAATGACTTTTACTGTTTTATTCGTATTACATGAAACATATGTCAAAATCAGGCCCCATCAGAAAAATAAATTACCCCATCTGTCAAGCAAAATATCCCGGCAAATACAAAACACCTCTCTATAAACAAAAGTTCCTATAAATATTCTCAATAGCATAAATAAATATTTCAAAACCAGACCCCCATAGGCCAGAGACAACTTTCTGCAGGTCGAAAAGCAACCCCTATAGAGGAAAAAATCCTATAAATCCCCAAAATCTTATCTCGCTTTTGGTTTCTTTCTCAATATTTTTTATTTTGCATTCCATGAAACATATTTCAAAACCAGATCCCCATAAGCCAGAAACAACTTTTAATAGGTCGAAAACGAACGCCTTTAGGGGAAAAAATCCTGTAAATCCCTAAAATCTCGTGTCGCTTCAAAAACAGACCCCCATAGGCCAGAAACAACATTCTGCAGGTCGAAAACCAACCCCTAAAGAGGAAAAAATTTTTATAAATCCTCAAAATCTCGTGTCGCTTCTGATTGCTGTCTAAATATGTTTTATTTTACGTTCCACAAAACATATTTCAAAACCAGATCCCCATAGGCCAGGAACAACTTTCTGCAGGTCGAAAACCAACCACTATAGAGGAAAAATTTCTATAAATCCCTAAAATCTCGTGTCACTTTTGGTTCCTATCTCAATATCTTTCATTTTGCGTTCCGTAAAACATATTTTAAAACCAGATTCCCATAGGCCAGGGACAACTTTCTGCAGGTCAAAAACCAACCCATATGGAGGAATTGCGACAGGAACCAAAAGCAGCACGATATTATGAGGATTTATAGGAATTTTTTCCTCTATAGGGGTTGTATTTCGACCTTCAGAAAGTTGTCCTTGCCTATGGGGGTCTGGTTTTCAAATATGTTTTTTGTAACGCAAAATGAAAGATATTGAGTCAGGAACCAAAAGCGACACGATATTTTGATGATTTATAGGAATTTTTTCCTCTATAGGAGTTGGTTTTCGACCTGCAGAAAGTTGTCTCTGGCCTATGGAGGTCTGGTTTTAAAATATGTTTTATGGAACGCAAAATTAAAGATATTGAGACAGAAATCAAAAACGACACATGATTTTGGGGATTTATAGGATTTTTTCCCTCTATAGGGGTTGGTTTTCGACCTGCAGAAAGTTGCCCCTGGCCTATGGAGGTCTAGTTTCGAATCATGTTTTATGGAATGTAAAAAGTTAAAAGTAACATCGTTTGATAGCAACGAGAAGCGACACGCTATTGAGAATATTTATTGGAATTTTTGTTTCTAGAGAGGTATTTTGTACTTGCCGGGATATTTTTCTTGACAGATGGGGTAATTTATTTTTCTGATGGGGCCTGATTCTGATATATGTTTCATATAGTACGCAGAAAATAGTAAAAGTCATTAAGAGTGGGACGGGAAATAAGGTCAAGTCGATTTTAGGAATTTTTTGCTTTGAAGGGTTGTTTTCAGCATTAATATGAGATAGAATTGTTTGTGCTACCCTTATTTTTTGCCTGGAATTCATTTTGAACCATTTCAAGGCGATATATAGCGAAAAATAAAGAATATGTTCGAGCGCAGGTTTAGCGCAGACTTAGCGCAGGATTTCAACCCACTGATATTCAGTAGTATAAATGGGTTTTTGTCAGATAACTACCCTAAAGAAAGCTTCTAAGAAGAAAAATGATTCCGAAATATCTTCGAGGCCGAAAAAAACGAATAGAACATAAATTACTATAAAATTCATTAGAAATCAGAAGTATAAAACAATTTTAATCAGAAAACAGTAGTAAAGTCACTTTTTGGTCAGACTACTCTTCTAAAGTAGCTAATCTAATAGAAAAATCATTTTAAAAAGAGAGAACTTGTATAAATCAGGAATTACTTCATAATGAAACAGAAAAAATTATAAATTGTAAAATATGAATCGAAGGAATCAATGATGTATGCACTTTTTGTAAAAAGTAACTAAATTTTCAGTTACATGTAACTGCATAAAACTACAATTACCTGAACGTAAAATTTATTCTGTTACAGTTTCGGAATTTTAAGTTGCAAATTTCAGAATTTTCAGTTACAACTATCGTAAAATTACGTTATTTTCATGGAATATTCAGTCACTTGAAACTGAATTTTCCTAAATTTTTTCTAAATTTACAAAAATGTAAATAATTTACAAAACTGTATATAGTACAAAAAACTAAGGATAAAAATTGTTACAGGTAATTTTTTAAAGAGATAAATTTTTATTCAGACAACTTCACGCCTTTCAAAAGTGTTGTCATAGAAAAATAAAATAAAATCTAACCAATTTTTGGGTAAAATTTATCCTGTGAAGTTAATTTTTTGCAGGTAATTTTTACCACGGAATCGAGGTAAATTTTATCCTTCGTTTTTTCTGTGAAGAACAAAAATGATTCCGAAATAGCTTGGAAGCCGAAATAAATGTATAAAACAGAAATAAATATAAAATTACTTGAAGATCAGTAGTATAAAACATTTTTAGTCATATAAAAAATTTAAAAAATAATGCAAGTATTGAAACAGAAAATCTAAAATATCTAATCAGCAGAATATTCCAATTTTTATCAGACAAGCAGCAGCAGAGGCACATTTTGGTCAGCCAACCCTGCTAAAGTAGGTAATCCTTAGGTACGTGAAGTTTTTAATGTCCAAAAGAACGAGATTTTTTTTTCATCAATCAAATTTATCTTGAAATATTGTTTCAACTACAAAATAAAGAGAACCATCAAGAGCTTTTTTTACCATTACATTAACTTTTTATTGTTTAAACAATTTTTATCTGTTTAAATTATTTATTTATTTTTACAAATATTGTGAATTTACACTGTTTTCTCAATGCTACAGGCTAATATTTAAGTTCTTGTTAATTGTTTAAACAATATTTAATTGTTGAAATGTAACTTCTAACCTGAATCCAATAGAAAATCATAGTTTTTTTTGCAAATTATTGAACATTTTTCATAAAATTATTATAATTTACACTTCCATTTTTCAACTTCTTGAGAATTGTTTAACCCTTTCAGACACGCATTTTTTGAATGTGGGAAAACAATTTTTTCTGCGTCTAATGACTACTTTAAGGTCTACAGAAGAAAAAAGAATCAATATCAGAAAATCAGAATTTTTCGACTTTTTTACATTTTTTTTTCTCGAAAACTAATAATGATTTTTTATCTGAAAATCAGCATATAGATATTTTTTCAATCTGATAGTGGCAAAAATAATTTAGTTGTACACAAAAAACTGCAAAAACCATGGTGTATCATATATGATACGCTGTGCATCAAATGCTTAAACAATTTTTATTTGATTAAATAATTTTTTTTACCTCAAAATATCGAGGATTAATGATATTTTTATAACACTAAAATTTAATAAATCAATAAGAAAGGCCGGCAAATTAAACAATTATTAATTATTTAAACAATTGATAAATAAATAAAACTACTTCGCCGACCCTACCATAATGATTACGAGGTTGTAGTTTTATAAAAATACTATTAATTCACGATATTTCGAGACATAAAAGTTACTTAAACAAATAAAATTGTTTAAACAATTTAAAGGAAGTTGAAAAAATTTTAATTACAATAAGCCCATGAGAATTGTTGAATAATTTATATAAAACTATAATTTACTAACTATCAAATAGTTAGATTTATCTTCAAATGTGGTTTTATGAAAAAAATGTAGAAAAAGTGATAATTCATGTCAATATTCCGTCAAACTATGATTATCCTGCTATGGGGGTGGTTTATGGGGAACCATAAAAGGGGTTTAGTAGATTTGATATGAAAAATCAATAACGGATTCAAATTCCTTGAAGAGTTTGCATCAGATTATGTAAGTTACAACCTATGGTTAATTATACATTTTCTTGTTTTAAAGAAGATTTACAATTTGTTTTTTCCCATTTTAATCCTATAGGAAACTTCAAGGCCCGAGCTATACGTATTAATATTGACTGATTTAAAAATTAAAAAAGTACCTGTTCAATTGTTTTGAGAACCTCACAAGAAATCGATTAGTTTTGACCTCCAGTTCAACCTTTTTCTTCTGAAACACTTTATTGTTCTTTAATATAAGATTAAAGAGTTTTTATAATATTTTAATAAAATGGGGCTTAAAGACGGAATGCAAAATAGGTTTCCTCTGGGATTTTTATGGAAACTCTAAAGTCTCCATAAGAATGATTTATTTGATTTCCATAAAGTGAAAGTTCCAAAGGATTTTTTTAAAAAGGATATCTTTGGAATGCAAATAGGATTTCTCTGCTATTTTTAAGGAAACTTTATGACATTAGTATGAAAACTCTAGGGCAATTCTATGAAGTCAGCATTAGATAGATATTTCGCAGAAATTCTTATCAAACTTTGTTTTAAACAAAACTCATGTACCTGAAATTTTAAACGTTCAAATGAACGAAATTTTTTTCTTAACTCAAATTTATCTTGAAACATCGTTCAATCTACAAAATAATGAGAAATATCATGAGCTCCTTTATCATTACATTAATTTCTATATTAATAAACCAATATTTCAGAACAAACTTGAGTTTAAAATGAAATAAAAACTTTCGTTCACTTGAACATTCAGAACTTCAGGCACATGTTATCATATTGAAAAATTACTTTCAAAAAGTATAAAACTTGTATAGAACAGGAATTATCCCAGAATAAGAACGAGAAAGCTTTCTTATTTTTCTGAATGCTTTCAAGTTTTGCAGCTTTTAAATTAGACATTTTAACTTTGAATGTATTCTAATTTCCATATCTTTAGAATTACTGTGAATATGTCCTGAATTTTGAATCATTTAAATTTGAATCCTGACGTTTTCTAATCTTCATTTTTCCAGCTTGTCCTCTGCAATATGTTACTTAACTTTTGTACAATAACAACTAAGTTTACATTAATTCACATAATTAAAAAATCTAGAAATCTTTATAGGAAGTAAAGTAAATATTTACAATAATATTTAAGTGCACTAAATGGATATTCTTTCAATAAGAAATACGAGAGGATTTATTTTTTGCAAAGTTTGACGAACATAAAACATTTCTGACGAGAAACGGAAGGATTTGATGGTAAGAAGAGCATTAAGAGAAGGTGGAAGAACTCAAGGTTAACTCCCTTTAATAAGTAAGCTTTTCGTTCTCTAAGATGATTACTTAAGTCTTAATCGAGCCTTGGAAGAGGAAACCTGGACCACATGGTAGTTGGATCACTTCATTGACCAATAGAATGTGCAGGAGGGAAGACCAACGATTTTCCCACTTGGAAACAGGAGAAGTTATTAGTGTAGTACTCGAGGGACACATTAGGGAAGGCATTATTGACCCCTGTTGTACGCATGGGTAACCCAGCATTTTCCCTCTGATCGTTCATTTTGTCATCCCTGAAAGATAACCTCGTCAATGGTGTAAGGGTGCAAAGTGGAAAAGTCCTGATCAAGAGATAAAATAAACAGAGGGGATGACAGTTTCTTAAAATGGATGTCGTTTGATCAAAGTCTCAGTTAAATTACATACATATAATCATAATTAATATTTAAATATTGAATTAGAATTTAAATGTCAATAATTATCGCGCACATAAATTTATGAAAATCTTATTAACAAAATTTAATCAAAATATTGACAGTTTTCAAGTTTTTTTTCACGAGAAACAATTTTTTATTCAATTTTCTCGGTGTTTATGAGAGGGGACAGAAAAGTCATTACTTGGCGCTTAGGGCAATCCTAAAAAACAGTTATGACGCCATGAAAACCTTTTCAGGGATATAAAGCAGACTACAATTTGAAAAAAATTCAACTATATTTTAATTTTTGGCTGATCAATTTGTAGTGATGATTTTAATTTTTAAACTTTTGCATCTTCTTTTTTGACATCCTTCTGCGTATATTTGTCATTCAAGCATTGACAATTCTGGTTTCTGTTGCAGCAAGTAACCATACTAGAGTGGAAGTAACTCTCTAAATATTTACTTTTCCGATAGTCAGGGTTGGCCTCAGGGGACAAAAAGAGAGAGGGATTTTGTTTCACATAGTCGCTCTCGAAGTGTACTCAGAATTGTTTAGCATAGTCAAATATAAAGTTTTTATTGTTATTTTAACTTATTTGTACATAAGTTGAAAAGGATTATTGGTTTAATATGATAGAGTAAATAAAGAGATGAGTATAGGATCTACTGTGCAGATAGATAAAAATGAATGAAAAATTCTCTGTCAACCTTTTTCACTACTTTTTTTCCATCTGTAAGATGGATTTATGTGATTCTGGATTCGACTTTACTTTTTTCGTCCAGTTTGCGATTTTCAACTGGACGAAGTAGTTCAACTGAGTAATTCCCGAGTGTACGGAAGTAGAATTTCTCTTGATGCCATTTTCATCTCTCTTGATTTCTGTCTCTTTCACACGCACTTACTAACTGAAGCAGTGAATGCCCAACTGCCCATTCCTCTTTTCCTTCCTTTTTTCGTCATAATTGGATCGTAATGTTTTACGTCCACATTGTCAGACTGGAATCGTCCTCTTCACAATAATCGCTTTGCTGGTGCTTTGACGTTCAATGCTCGACGCAAGTGTGGACTTTTATTATATAACGTACAGGGTCATCGTGAATCTCCGACGGTATTAAGCGTGGATTACAGCATACGCGACCGGTTTATGACTTCGAGCACACAACACGCTAATTTTAATAAATTTTCTCCTCTGGAATTACTGGTGTAACAGATTCAAGCGTGACATTTTCAACGACTTTTTTGTCAACATTTTAACAACAGTTTTTGCATTATTAAATGAGGCAAGTCCCAATATTAATTTACAATTTCAATTTCGAAGTTTTTTAACAACCCCAAATAATCTTCTAATTCAAAAACATGAATAAATTTTATTTTGAATACTAAGGATGTGCACTAAAATTCATTGAAATTTTTTTTTTGAATTTTCATCTCACCACCAAGTTTGTTCAAATTAAAAAAAAAAGAAACTAAATACGTATTTTTTTAAAACTTGAAATCAATTGATATTCAGGGGTTGCTCAAAGCCCCTTAAGTTTTACATGTTCTTCCTATAAGAAAAAGACATTTTTGTCAATTTGCGATAGAATCGTTAATATTAGGTGTATCTTACTGCATCCGGTACGCTTTTCATCAGAATTAATCGATGAATTCGAATCAATAATTACTTTTTGAATTCAATCTCCATAAGCCACTTTTATAGGGTCCAAAAAAATCCCGTAACTGTAAAAATGAGATATCGCGTATTTTTGGCGTTCAATCCTTTTCTCAGTTTTTTCAAAAATGGTTTTTAATACGTAAGATATTACTTTTGTTTAAATAATAAGAATACTTACACTCCCGACAGAAAGTTTGGGAACATTGATATTTTTTAAAAATTTCAAAGGAATGTGATATCTTAAATACAACTTCTTAACAATTTTTAATGATATTTTCTTTAAAAGTATTTAAGTCTGCGTCGAATGTCCCCTATTTGAGTTGTTTTCGATCACTCTGTAAGAAAATATCTATAAAAAACAAGGTTTTTTGCCAATTTCTTAAATTACCAATATCTGCAAAATTATTTCACATTTCTCAAGTTTCTAGGGCTCATTTTAAAGAGGAAATCCTGCACTTTCTACTAAAATCATCTATAGATTTGTTGGTACACTTTTATAGATTTGGCAAAGGGTTAAACGTGACAAAAAATAACCTGAAAATTTTGAAGAATGGTTTCTGTCGCAATAAATGGTAATAAAAGTTAATAACTGGAGATTCTATAATTTTTCCAGAATTTATTATCAAATCACTTAAGCTTTGATTTTTAAAAATAATTTTAATTAATGAAACTGTTCTCCAAAATTTTCAGATTATTTTTTGTCACGTTTAACCCTTTGCCAAATCTATTAAAGTGTACCAACAAATCTTTAGATGATTTCAATACAAAGTGCAGTATTTTTCGTTCAAAATGAGCCCTAGAAACTTAAAAACTGTCAAATAATTTCGGAGATATTAGTAATTTAAGAAATTGGCAAAAAACTTTGTTTTTGTAGATATTTTCTTACAGAGTGATCGAAAACAATTCAAATAGGGGTCATTCGACGCAGATTTAAATACGTTTTGAAAAATATGAATGTACCCAAACTTTCTGTCGGGAATGTAATTCAGACAAAATTATAATGGAATACTTTCTAAATAATGGTGGTGTTTATTTATTATTTGCTCATAATTAAAACGCCGAAGAACAGTTCGAAATTTTTTTTTTAAACTGCAAGCTCTTGGATTAATTCTCAAAAGAATATAATAATAGGCAATAATATATAGTTTAGAAAATGATTTTTGTTGATGTTTATTGGTTATTATTTATTTGTATCTAAAGAGTCCATAGATAATTGAAGAATGTGGAAAAAGTCGCAATTTTCTATATTTATTTTAAAAAAAAGCTTATTATAAACAAAAAACATAATAATTTGTTTAAGCAATTATTTTTTTTAATTTTCGTTATCTATTATCTCATTATAACTGGAGAGTCGAAGAAAAGTTGAAGAATGTAAAAAAGCCTCAATTTTCTAGCTTTATTCTAATAGAAGATAATTATGAACAATAATAAATTGTTTAAACACTTTTTAAAACATCCAAATGTCTTTAAAATGTCAAAAAAACTGCAAAAAATAAGACTAAACGCCAAAAATACGCGATATCTCATTTTTGCATTTATGGGCTTTTTTGGGACGCTATAAAAGTGGCTTATGAGTGTTTAATACATAAAGTAATTATTGATTTGTATTTAGCGATTAATTCTGAAAAAAGCGTGCCAGATGCAGTAAGATTCACCTAATATTAACGATTCTATCGCAAATTTACAAAAAACGTTTTTTTCCCCCATTGGAAATACATGCAACACTTTATAGGGTTTGAACAAACCCTAAATATCAATTGATTTCAAAATACAAAAGTACTTGTTTACTTTTTTGTGGGGATTCGAACAAATCTGGCGAGTGAGAGCATGAAAATTAAAAAAAAATTTAAACTATACTCTAATGTGCACCCCTTATCGCACCACAAATTTTGTAAATATGTAGGTTTAGAAAATCGAGGAAAATAACTCTAATCTCAAATATAACAAAATTAAAAAAATAAATCGAAATACGATATAGAAAAATATTGTACCTACAATTAGTTATTAATATGGAATAATATAAATATATAATTTACTTTACTAATATCCTTTTAATTATATGATATTTTCTTTCGATTTAGAAAAAAATCGTAATTCTGATACAATCTTCATTATTGATAACGTATTTTGTTCTTTAAAACATTATCTACAATTTTATTTTGATAAATTTGATTAAAAATAAGTTTGTTACGAAAATAGAAAAAGTAAGCAAAATATTATAATTAACAATTTGTTATATACAAATTTAACTGTATTTTAATAAGAACCAACCAAACAGAATTGTAGATAATATTTTAACGAATAAAATAAGCTATCTATGATGAAGATGGAATCAAAATTACAATTTTTTTTCTAAATTGAAAGACAAAATATAAAATCTCAAATAACTAATGTTAAATAAACAATTGAAGGGTGGCACGCCATAAGGGATGAATCTAAATTTTGTCTAAAATGAGATTATTGGCTCGAAAAATCAGATAAATTTTAATACACATTGTGACAAACAGAATTTTGTATAATTTCATTTTTCAAGTTTTTTTTACAATTTTTGCAATTTTTCAATTTTTTTTGCATTTTTTCAATTTTTTAAAACATTTTTTCTCAAGTTTTTTCAAGTCTTGGCAACATTTTTTAATTTTTTGCAACTCCAAATCTACTTTGCTTCTGCATCTTTGAATTGAAAATAAGATGTTATACATTGTGACCTAAAATTGAAAAAATATGCGTCTGGACCGAAAAAAAAAATTCTCCTCCATTTTCTCAGAACTCAATGACTTTTTTCAATAAAACTTTTCATGTCTCAATTCAGTACTACAGTACCTCGGTAGCAAGTTTTTATTTATTTTTTTTTTTTTTTGAAAATTGGATTTTCAATCGTCGACCAAAGTTGAAAAAACGTGCATCTGGAACGAAAAGAAAAATTCTTCATCTATTTTCTCGGAACTTAATGACATTTTTCAATAAAACTTTTTTGTGTCGATTCAACAACTCAATAACTAGAATTTAAATTTTTGTGTTTTTTAAAATGGAAAATAGGATTTTTAATCACTGGCCAAATTTGAGAAAACATACGCCTTAAGCAAAAATAGATACATTCTCCCTCGATTTTCTCGCTACCTAATAAAATTTTCCAATGAAACTTTTTACGCTTCAATTCAGTATTGATGTATCTCGAGAGAGGATGTTTGCTTTTTTTAAATTTCAAATTAGATTTTACGGAACGGTTTTTGTGTTTTCTGAAAAATCAGTAAAATCTGGCTTAATCCCTTATGGCGTGCCACCCTTCAACTTTCAGATTCAAGTTTTTTTAAAATTGCAATTAGATTTCTCTTTTAAAATTTGTTATATTCAACAATCTGATTATTTTCCTCAATTTTACAAACTATTTCAAAGATTATTAAAATTTTACGTGCGACAAGGGGTGAGCACTTAAAGTAAAATCCTTTCAATCCACACTCTGGAGTACTAAACCTGTATTCCAGCAAAAAAAGAATATAAAAATAGAAGACTAGGGAAATAGAGAAGGAAAATAGGGAAGGGAAATAGGAAAATAAAATGTGTATTAAAATGTATATTGGAAATATTTTCAATCCAATGTATTTAAAATTTAAATGAAAGCGAGGGGCCAGGATTTTTTATATCGACAGTATAACTTTATGACTGAAAAAAATTTTCTTGCAAGTGACTTCAAAGAAAATAAATTTCCTATTCTCGCTTTTTTGCTCTACTTCGTATAAAATAAATGTGAATAGACGGAAAATTTGATTTGGATCATGGATATAGAGTGATCGTGGATTTGGAAAGAGGTCCTTTTGGAGGCTGTAGTAAACGACGAGAAAAGAAGACGTAGAGCAGGTTTTCCAATAAGGCTCTCGTAAATAACAAGAGCTTTTTATGGGGTTGTCATCCCCGATACGAAGCGAGACGTCCAGTGATCCGTACTCAGCGATCCTTTCCCTCCGGAATCACCTGTTGCCCTTCGCTAATCCCCTCGTTCGACCTTTCACTTCTCTTGTCTCGTATAAAACGTTAATATCCTATGTTAAATAACCCCGTCGATATTCATTATGATCACACCAGAGAAATGGATAAAGAGACAAAGAGGAAGGTAAAGCGAGAACCAGTTTCATTCAGAATTCAGTTTGTAGTCTGCATACACTAACCAGCACCTGTTGCCCTAAATAAGAGCAAGTACGTTGCATTTGCTTCAAATGCATCTAGTTATTTTAATATTAAATGCAGATGCTTGCAATTCCCTTGAAGTACGTGAATTTCCCTTTTATATATTTCCTTTTACTTATGTTAGGAAAACACTGTGCTTATTTATTCATATGGGTGATTGCCAAAAAGTTTACCATTTTAAGTCCCTATCATTTTTCACAAACACTGTGATTAATTAATTCTTTTAAATATATCTGAGCAAAGTACTCACATCAGGGCACAAGTTAGGAAAGTTTTAAAATTTTAGACCACTTCGTTTAGAAATTATAAATAAAAATGTTTGAAAAATGTCAGGTTATGCGATGTCCCAAAATACGAATTTAAAATAGAAAATTGATAAATAATATCAAAAATATTTTCTTTAATAATTTGGGCTCGTGAAAATCGATTGAAATTAGTTAAAAAAGATTATTATCGAGTGATAAATTGGATATTTTACAGTTAAAGATGCGAAAAATCACTACAAAGTCTGACCCCAAGTTTTGTGTCAGGTTTTATGATTTTGTTATTTTAAGTTAAAACTCGAAGATCGTGATTCCAACTCTTCAAATACGACGTAGATTTATTAATTTTAGGCTATCGAACATTTTCACACAGTTGAAAATCGATCTCTCATCAGTATTTCCAAGTGGCAGTCAATAATAATCACTATTTTTGCACAATAAATCGCGCAATCATAGATGTTTCCCATATTTTTAATAATATTTACCTGTTTCTGGAATATTTTTAAAAAATTCTTCAAATATTTATATATTTATATTGTCAAGGTCGAATGTCATATATTACGAACTTAGTGATTTTTAAGGTTAGGGACGTCTGACTTCATTTTTTCCTCTGAAACTCCTCGAAAATGATTTCCATTCCTAAAGTTGTACACCAACTTCCTATGTATTCACATTACTTAACACTTAGGGCCGATTCCACCAACTTTGATTAAATTGATTGATTAAATTGAAAAATTGATTAAAAAATGATTAACTAATCATGATTATGTTTTAAACGGCGTCTTAATCATGATTAATTTTCGAAGCATTCCACCATGAATTATTAACCTCTGATTAGTTAACCGTATATTCTGTTCGCAATAAGTCTAATTTCTATT
>JBAGKK010330442.1:0-19453 GCA_037177015.1 Euceroptres primus
AAAACTGTTTTATAAATTGCATTAAATTCCAAAATACCTTTGAACAAACAGATTCTTTTCTATAGGTATTTAAAATATTTTGTTAACTGTACATAACTTTGTTATCAAAATAAAAAATTTTTAAACAAAAATAAAATAACTCACATTTGTTACCAATTTCATTTCCCAAGGATCCTTCATTTGTACCTAAATAAACACAGACCAGAAAAATATACAAATAGAAAAGACACTTTAGTTTTTGTTTGAATATAATATCGAATTTTTAAAACTCTCTTTTATGAAGCACAACGGATAATATAATAATTGATGAAAATATACCATTCTCAGAATGGATTCAGAAAAAGGAATTGTGACTGATAGACTAAAAGTGAGTAGCTTGACTAAAACATAATATTTCTGAAACGTGCTGATATAAGGTTTACATACTTACTACTGCCAAATATCTACCGCTTAATCCTTCTGTATCGTCACTCACGACTCAAGATAAAAAACGTATAACAATTGAAGAATTTAATTTTTAAAAAAGGTATTAAAAATAATACCATTAAAAACGTGTTTTAAAATTCAAATGTTAAATCGAAATTCTATGATTTATCTCATGTTTTTAAAACCAAATCTAAAAAAAAAGATTAGTTTCTTGTATTTTAAAATGATTTTAAAATGATCAGATTCTTGTATTTCAGGATTTCTTTTAGTAAACTCGAAAAAATATACATTTGTTTGACAAAATTCTTTAGTAAGTAACAAACGTTCTTCAGTTTCAAATTTAAATACTTATAGATTAAAAACTTTTTTTTACAACTTCGGAGTCAAAAGATTAATTTAAAATGATGTAGCTTAATAGTAAGGACAATTCCGTAAACAAGCAAAGAAAGCAGAAGCGTAATTTTTTAATGATTCATCTTTATTGTAAATAAACATTCAAAAAATCCTTTAATTTTTTTAAATTCCAAAGAATACATATCAGTGAATACATATCACATATCATCCATATGTATTTTTCGTTGAAGAGTAATTAATATTTTGAAAGCATGTTGGAAAAATTAGTTTAACGCTTAACACGTTTAACAAAACTCTGATTCATAGAACAGAGTATCTTAACAAAAAATAAACAATTATTCGAAAGCGTAGAAAAAACAAACCGAAATAGTTCTTTGAGTATCATATAAAAAATCCTAAAAATATTATATAATTTTACTTTAAGTACACTCCTCCCAGAAAAATTGGGTACATTGATATTTTTCAAAAATTTTAAACGGATGTGATATCTTAAATACAACTTCTTAACAATTATTAACTATATTTCCTTAAAAAGTATTTAAATCTGCGTCTGATGACCCCTATTTGAATTTTTTCGATCACTCTTTAAGAAAATATCTATAAAAAACAATTTTTTTCCAATTTCTTAAATTACCAATATTTCCGAAATTATTTCACATTTTTTAAGTTTCTAGGGCTCATTTTAAAGGGAAAATTTTGTACTTTCTACTAAAATCATCTATAGATTTGTTGGTGCACTATAATAGATTTGGTAAAGGGTTAAACATGACAAAAAATAATCTGAAAATTTTGAAGAACGGTTTCATTATACAAAATTATTTTGGAAAATCACATCTTAAGTGATTTGATAATAAATTCTGGAAAAATTATAGAATCATCAGTTATTAAATTTTATTACCGTTTATTACGACAGTAACCATTCTTCAAAATTTTCAGGTTATTTTTTGTCACGTTTAACCCTTTGCCAAATCTGTACAAGTGCACCAACAAATCTATGGATGATTTTAGTAGAAAGTGGAGGATTTCCCCTTCAAAATGAGCTCTAAAAACCTAAAAAATATGAAATAATTTTGGAGATATTAGTAACTTAAGAAATTGGTAAAAAACCTTGTTTTCTATAGATATTTTTTTACAGAGTGATCGAAAACAATTGAAATAGGGGTCATTCGGTGCATATTAAAATACGTTTTAAGGAAATATCGTTAATAATTGTTAGGAAGTTGTATTAAAGATATCACAACCGTTTGAAATTTTTGAAAAATATCAATGTACCCAAACTTTCCAGCGGGAGTGTACATTTTTGAGAAAAGTCGAGTTTATCAGTCAGTTGAGTCAGTAAGGATTACTTAAGACCTAAAAAGATAAAAATCTCTCACATTCGTTGAAAGAAGAGGGAAATCTTAAGTGCTTCGGGAAATCTTCAAGCGCTCCGTTATTATAACTGTTGCAGGTACCAAAATCTAAGAAAGAAAGTAAGAATTAGTTACTATCTTTTGATCGTTACCACAAGTTAAAAATCTCAAATTTCCAAAAAATCTGTTGCTTGCATTGATTTCTTACTTTTTCCTTTTTCGGATTCTCTTCATTCAGAAATGAAAAAGAAAATGCTTTTAAAAGCTTCGCAAAAAAAATTACGTAAATCTCGTAGTCTAAAATTCTTGATTTTTTGACAACGAATTATTTCCACGCTTACATTAAGATAAATTTTTAAATTTTGTTTTTTTTTACCTTCATCTAGTGATCCATTAACGAAAGAAGGAGAAATGCCTTTTGCTTCACTGACGATATTTTCAGTCTTAATTTTAGGAGAATTCGTTCCTTGGTCACTCGAATGCGATCTATTACTTATAAGATTTCTCATTTCGACATCAGTCAAATCACTCAATGTGAATTTATCACCCACGCAGGCTCTATTTTCCAGGCAATACTCAATCAATTTTCGCCAACAGTCATCGATTTGTAGAACTTTAGGGTTGCCAACAAGGATCAGTAGAGACTTTGCTCGAGTAATTGTCACGTTGAAACGCTGTAATTATTTCACAATAAGCTATTAAATTACTTTCCGATTTTTCAAAATAATGGGTTACAGTCTTCACAGCACGAAATGTTCAAAAAAAAAAAAAAAAAAGGAAAAATGGATTGATTTTTTCAAAAAAGAAAAAAAGGAAAAATAGAGGAATAAATTAGATTAAATACAAACTTTACATTTCCGCGTGAGGCAAACAGACACATTCCTTTTGTCGAAAATACTATATTAAAGTTTATTCAGCTCTATATTGATTCAGTCCACCAATTTTATAAAAATGATATAAAAAAGTTATAAAAATTATATTTGGAAAATCATTAATTTTTTTCACACTATTTTGACAGGTAACTGACATGGCCCAAAAGTGGTATAAGATCCAAAATTTTCATAGGATCCAAAATTGGCATGACTCAAAATTCGCGTAGGACCCAAAATTGGCATCGGGTCAAAAACTGATATAGGACCCAATATGGACATATGACCCAAAACTGGCATAGAACCCAATATGGAAGTTGGAAACAATATGGACATGAGACCCAAAACTGGTATAGAGTACAATATTGGCATAAGACGCAAAACTTACATAAGTCTTAAAACTAACATAGGGCCCAACACGGACATTGGACGCAAAATTGATATAAGGCCCAAAACTGGTATAGGACAATATGGACATAAGACTCAAAACTGGCATAGGACACAATATGGACATAAGTCCCCATATGAACATAGGGCCCAAAACTGGCATAGGACCCAATGTGAACATTGGGCACAATATGGGGACATAAGACACAAAACTGACATAGGGCACAATATGTGCATAATACCCAAAATTGGAATAGGACCCAATATGGATATAGGGCCTAAAATCGACTTAGGGTCGAAAATTCACATTCGACCCAATATGGATATAGGACCCAAAACTGACCTAAAATTAATGTAGGACACAAAATTCACAACGGGCACACAATGAGCATAGGGCCCAAAATTGATGTAGGAACTAAAATTGATATAGGACCAAAAATTATTGTAGTATCCAAAATTGATAAAAGTACAAAAACTGACATAAGGCCCAAAATTTCAATAATAAGATCCAAAATGGATATAAGGCCCAATATAAATGTGGCACCTAAAGCTACTGCCTTTCTTGTAGGCACTTGTCTCCTGCTATAACTAATTTTTTTCATGTAAAATGTCTTATTAATAGCATAATTGCTTTCATTAAATAAGTTAATTTGTATCTAGTTATTATGTAAAACGAAAAAAAATCAGGAATTTTTTAAGTCCAGAAAAACCCGGAGATAACAATGATTTTTCAAAATCTTTAGTAGAGAAACATATTAAATTAAATTAATTATACGATTTTGAAGGAGTTCAATTTAAAGCTGTTTACATTTTAAGCACTTCAAATTTTTAATCGTTCAACTTTGAAAGGTTTGACATTGAACTGTTCAATTTGGAACATTTTTACATTTTTAATTATTCAATTTTGAATTCCTAATTTAGAAAACGTTTAATTTTTAACACTAAACTTAAAATTGTACAATTCCGAATGTTTGAATTTTAAAATTGTATTTAAGTCTAATTTTTAATTATTCAATGACAAATTAAAAAATATACAGCTTTCAATCCTTATTGCAATTATTTAGATTCCTTCTTTTAAAGTTACTTACGGTCACTTTTTCAAAATAGAGTTAATTTTTATACTTTTTTAACGAATTTTACTTTCACTTTTTTCATATTTACCTCCATTTATTCGTAGGTTTTTTCACATTTATTGCACGTACAAATATTGTCCCAATTCTATATTTTAAATTTAAAGCATAGAATGGATGTTTTAGAAACTCAACAAATAAAAATTAATAATAATAATAACAATAAAATTTCAAATTGAAAACAATTTCAATTAAAAAATTGAATGTCAATTGAAATTAATCGAATTGAGATCAAGATAGAATTATTCAAAAATTGGAAAATTTAAATTTTGAAGAGTTTGAAATTACAAAATGTACAATTCAACGCTTCAAAGTTTAATTAATATTTACATTGAAATATATTTAAAAAATCGTTAAGCTTTAAATTTAAATCGTACAAAATAGTACAATTTCAAATTGAAAACAAGATAGAATTTACAAAAAATTGAGTATCAATTGAAATTAATTAAATTGAAATCAAGATAGAATCATTCAAAAATTCGAGAATTAAAATTGTGTTTTTCACATGAACTCAAACTAAAAAAAAAACAATTCATAAAATAGAGATGCATAAATAAGACAATAATTAATTTTGATGATTTTTTTTCTTTAACCTTATATCTACAAACCGTAATTTTGATTGAATTTTAATGATCTATTTTTTTTTAAAAGCTTAAATTCAAGCTTCACAGCGCAAAATGATCTCAAAAAAGGGGAAATGGAGTGATTCTTTCACAAAAATAGGAGAACAAATTATATTAAATTAAAAAGTTGGAGAATTTAAATTATGAAGAGTTTGAAATTCAAAAATATTCCGTCAACATTTTTAATTTAAAGCGTTAAAGTTTCATCAGTAGAAGACTGAAATACACATATTTTTTTAAATTGTTTAGTTTCAAATTTAAATCGTTCAAAATAGTACAATTTCAAATTAAACAAGATAGAATTTTTCAAAAATTGCATATAAATTGAAATCAAGACAGAATCATTCAAAAATTAGAGAATTTAAATTTTGAAGAGTTTGAAATTAAAAAATGCTGCGTCAAAATTCAAAAAGTTCAAAGTTTAATCAATTTAAATTTTAAAAAATTGTTTAGTTTCAAATTTAAATCGTTCAAAGTAGTAGAATTTCAAATTAAACAAGATGGAATTTTTCAAAAATTGAATATCAATTGAAATCAAGACAGAATCATTCAAAAATTAGAGAATTTAAATTTTGAAGAGTTTGAAATTAAAAAATATTGCGTCAAAATTTAAAGGGTTCAAAGTTTAATCAATTTAAATTGAAATTTTAAAAAATTGTATAGTTTCAAATTTAAATCGTTCAAAGTAGTAGAATTTAAAATCGAAAACAAGATAGAATTTTTCAAAAATTGAATATCAATTGAAATCAAGACAGAAGCATTCAAAAATTGGAGAATTTACATTTTGAAGAGTTTGAAATAAAAAAATGTTGCGTCAAAATTTAAAACGTTTAAAATTTAATCAATTTAGACTGAAATTTAAAAAAAAATTTACTTTCAAATTTAAATCATTCAAAGTAGTACAATTTCAAATTGAAAACAAGATAAAATTTTTCAAAAATTGAATATCAATTGAAATCAAGACAGAATCATTCAAAAATTGGAGAATTTACATTTTGAAGAGTTTGAGGTTAAAAATGTTGCGTCAAAATTTAAAACGTTCAAAGTTTAATCAATTTAGATTGAAATTTTAAAAAATGTTTAGTTTTAAACTTAAATCGTTAACAATAGTACAAGTTCAAATTGAAAGTGACTGCAATGGAATGATTTTTAATTCGAAATCTTCAAAATTCAATAATGTAAAATGGTTGGTGTTCTAGAAATACTTCCTTTAAAAAAAATTATTTAAAAATTATAATTTTTTATTCATCCCCTTATTATAAACAGAATTGGTTCTTGAATTTTTTTCGGAACCCCCTTAGTACCCTCTATAACATATATTTTAACCATCATGATCGGTAAAGCGGATTTCGAGAAAATTTGATTTTTTTATTTTCCAAAATTTGTTTATAAATTTTGTAAAAAATTTTTTTTTAGTTGATACTTGGGGTAAATTTATCTTATGGGGGTAGCCATTTGTTCCCGTAATATGGATCACATCCGAGCGGGGGCACCCAGACCATGCTTATCCTGCTACGGCCTTTTACAGCAAATTAAAAAATGTTCAGTTTAGAATGTTTGGTAGTAAAAGTTAAGTTTAACCGTCTAAAAATAATTTTTACTTTTTTGCTCTTAGATTTTGAAAATCTTAAATTTTAAATGCTTCTCATTTTTAAATTAAAAAATTGTCATCGTTTTGCATTGAATTTATCAAATGTTGAACACTTCCAAATTTGAAATTGTCCAAATTGCTTTTCTTAATTGTTGCAATTGGAAGGCAATTTAAAATATAAAAATCTTGAAATATGCCTAAAGACATCCAAAAATATTGAATCTTATTGGGTTTTATTAATTCCGTCCGCCTTCAAGGGGAAAAACGAGAACAAAAGGAAAAAAGCTGAAGTTTCTTGAAAAAAAGGAGTAAAATAGGCGAATTAAGATTATTATTATATAAGAAGTAAAAGTACCTTATCATCAGAAAGAAAACCAACATGAAACTTTCCGTCGTGTTGGAAAATAGCCGATCTCACCGTGGTCACAATTATTATATCTTTTTCCTGGCCTTGAAAACTTTCAACAGTGCCGACAGAAATGTTGTGCAATCCTTTACTGTTGAGTGCCTGCAAGATAATCGATCTCTGATATCTAAAAGGTGTGAGAATTCCAATATCCTTTTCCTCGATTTGAGTACCACCCAGCGGTGATCCGAGCAATTTGTAAACGTAATTCATCACAACCTGCGCCTCGATTTCATTACAAACACTAAAAGAATTTCTTTCATAAACTACAATTGTAACCATTTAAACTCTAAAGTTTTTTAAAACTCAAACTTCCTTCTAACCTGGGTGAATTATTATCCTTTTCTTCGTATCCATGAACAGCATGAAAGATTACAGGGAACTTTTCTCTCGGTAACTCCCACCAATTTTCAGCTCTGTAAATATCTTCACCGCCACAGGCAACGAGTTCGTTGTTGTAAAACAACTGATTGGGAATTCGTAAAAGTGCTTCGTGACTGCGATAATTTTTTAAGAGCTTCGTTATAAAGTTGGGATCGTACTTATTTTCCTCGTTCTTCTGATAAGGTTCAGAGCAGTCCATTAATCTTTCCAGCATTGATTTACCTTAAAATAACATACGAATTGTTTATTTATTTTGTCCCTCTTTTGAATTCATATTTATAAATAGGGATTTTTTAGATACCTAATAAATGCTGACCATGTTTTGTCATCACGACTGGTCCTAATTGCTTTGGATCTCCAGACATGATGAGTTGAGCGCGTTCTTCTTCATCGCGCATCAATCCAAAAGGAATGAGAGATTCTGCCTGTGTTGCTTGGCCAGCTTCATCCAAAAAAATATATGTGAAGTGGTTCCGCCACCAATTCATTCTGACTAATCTGAAAAATTGTAGGCTTGAAACTACTTCTCATTGGAATCAAAACGACGATTTGAAAATTGAACTGGAAATAAAAGAACGAATAAAAAGAAGATTAAATACTAAAATTACAGCAACAAAAAACATACTAAAAATAAAAGAAAAATAGGAAATAAATGAAAAATTGTATAATTTCAAAAAACTTTCAGCATTGCAATAAAGTAATTATTATGGAAAAAGACTTATTTAAAAGATACAAAAAAAAGAGAAAACAAGAAACTTAAATAATATTTTTTTTAATAAACTCCCGAATTATCTGAGGCATTTCGAAAGAAAAAAGTATAAAATGAAAATAGGAATTCACACAACTTAAACAACAATCAATTTTAAGTAAATTAATCTATGTAAACATTTTACAGTAAAGAAATAATTGTTTTTAACTTTAACTGGAAAACAGTCACAAGAGAGAGAAAAAGAAAAAATTCAAATAATTCAAATAAATTCAAAATAATACACGGTAATTCAAAAAATTCAAGGTTAGTTCAAAGAAGATAAGGTAAATTCAAAGAAAATAAAAGAATTCATGGTGAATTTAAGGTGAATTTAAAAAGTTCACGGTAAATTCCAAAGAATACAAGAGGACAATTTCAAAAGAATTCAAGGTGAATTCCAAAGATTTGAAGGCGAATTCCAAATAATTGAAGGTAAATTCAAAGAATACAAAAAATTCAAGATGAATTTAAAAGAATTCAAGACGAATGAAAAGAATACGAAATAATTCAAGATGAATTCAAAGAATTTATGGTGAATTCAAATAATACAAGATGAATACAAAAGGACAATTCAAAAAATACAAATTGTATGGACTAATGAATGATTAATCAGGTGAATTAATTAATCGAGGTGAATTCAAAATAATTCAGGGGGAATGAAAAGAATACGAAAGAATTCAAGATTTAGTAAAAGAATTCAAGGTGAATTCAAAAGAATAATTCAGAGAACACAAGATATTAATTCAAGATGAATTAAAAGAATACAAAAGAATTCAAGGTAAATTCCAAAGAATTGAAGGTGAATTCGAAGCATACAAGATAAATTCAAAAGAATTCAAAGAATACAAGGTGAATTTAAAAGAATTCATGGTGAATAAAAAGAATACGAAAGAATTCAAGATTAATTCAAAGAATTCAAAGAATACAAAGTGAATTTAAAGAATACAAGATGAATTATAAAGAATTTAGGAACTAGTGTACACCTGAATTCAGTAGTGGTTAGTCCCTCGGAAAAAAACAAATTAAAGTAAAAATTTTTTCCGCATTAACAATAATTATTCACTCGTTTAAACTATGTTAAATATATATGTCAGAAACATGTGAATCCGGAAGTTTAAAAAATGATATAACTAAAAAAAGAAATAAAAAAGATAAATACCTCGCGCAAGTTACCAGCGTTGTTATAACTACCTTCTTACTCATAATTAGTTCTTTTTGTAGAAAAGTGACTGCGCCACCGACGAAATGTAAGCAGCTATGAATACTTTCAGCCACGTCTTTCCTAAATAAATTGAAAACCTAATAAACCATTCTATACGTTTAGACTATAATAATAACAGGGATCATAGCGGCTCAGAAATTCAATTTTAGGGTAAATAGTGAATAGGGGATTTCTTTTTCGAAGAACGGGGGAAAAAGGGGAAATAGTAAATACATTTTCAAAAGAAAACTCAAATTTCAATAAAATTATATTGACTGCAACTAAACCAGTAATTAAATGATAAATATTCTCAGAGGCTCTATAATATTCCCGAAAAACAATTTTAACAATACGTTAAATTATCAGTTATAAAATTGCCAAATTTTTAAATTTTCAACAAATTAAATTCCCAAAATAAGTTTACCTTAAAAAAACCTCAAAAATCTTACAATTAGACTCACGGCTGAAATTTAATAAAATAGTCCTCAAAATTTCGAGACTTTCCGAATCTTCAGAACTCTCTAGAATTTCTAAACTCCTTCAATAAATCTTCTGAACTTTTCGACAACTTTTTAGAATCTTTTAGAATATGTATTTTAAATTATCCTTGTACTTGTAGATTCGTTAAATCATCTAAAATCTTTCAAAATCCTCTTCAATCTTCTAGACTTTTTAGAATATTTTAGAATATCCCATACACTTACTGATTCTTAAAAAATATTCTAAAATCCTCCAGAATTTTCTAGGCTTTATAAAATCTTTCAGGATCTTTTAAACCCATACACAGCTGTCCAAACTTTTTCAGAGTCTTCTAAAATCTTCTAAAGTGTTCAAAACATTCCAAAAAGTATTACAATTTTCAAAAATCATCTACAATGTTTCGGAATCTTTTAGATTTCTTAAAAACTTTTTAATACTGCTATAAACTTCTAAAATCTTCTAGCATCTTACAAATTCTTTTTTTGAGGCTTTAAAAATGTCTACATAATTTTGGGAAAATTCTGAAAGTAGTATAGAAAATTCTTCAAAATTATAGGAGACTTTTGTAGATTTTAGAGGGCTCCAAATGATTCTGCAGAATTCTAGAAATTCTAGAGTTCAGAATATTCTTGAGGATTCTAGAAAATTCTAGAACAGTTTAGTATATTTTATAGAATATTAAAACATTTTGGGATATTCTTTAAGATTTGTTAAAACCATTATTATAGGAGAATTCAGAAGATTCTAAAAGAAAGTGGAAGAATCCAACAGAATCTAGAAGATTCCTGATTTTGTAATATTATAATTATATATTATAACAATTGTTAAATTAGAATTATAACTATTGAGATATAATTACAATTTGTTAAATCAAAAAATTCCCTGACTCTTTAAAATTTTTCTCTGAATTTCCCTGATTTTCCCCGACCATTTTTAAATTCCCTGACTTTCCAGAATTCTCTGACCTAATGTAGCAAGCCTGTCATTTGAAGAAAACTACTCATTCAAATTAAGAGCTATAAGAATTCCAGGACTATGAATAATTTCAGGGACTTTTCCAGGTTTTTCGAGGTAAAAAAAATTCTAGGACTTTTCCCGGTTTTCAAGGATTTCCAGGACGCTAGACACCCTGCAATGGAATATTCCGGGAATGTGAATGGAATATTCCGTGCTACAGGGGAGAGGAAAAGGGGAAAAATAGGTAAAAAGGGGAATAGGGGACTGACTGTGATCACTGATAATATAATTCTCGGAAAACTAAAAGGACCCTTGAATAAAGAAGAGAAGAAAAGGGGAAAAATTCTCAAAACCAGGGATTATGCTACATAGTCTCGTCCTCTAGATCAATTGTAGTAACGCTAGTTGCTCAATCCAACTCACAGAATTTCAAAGCTGCGCGCGCAAATTCAATGCTCTACATATCCATGAGGAGGCGCCTCTTATACCCACGTACTCATTACGCTTTCCTGTGCGATCCAGCTCGCAAGTGCGAGGACGATTTTTATAAAATCTCGGTCAATTTAAAGTGTTTTAAGATGAATTCCAGCTCTGGTGAAAACCGCAACCCTTATAAATCTGAAAAATCCCGCGAGTATGATATGGCAACAGTGCAAGCGGAGTTAAAACATCTGAAAAAGAAGATAAAGGATACAGAGCGTCGATCGACAAAGGGATTATGGATATCACAACTCGAGTTCGAGGCATAATGGATATAACGAAGAGCGCTACCCAAATAGAGGTACGTCACATTCACGATCACGTTCATGGTCAAGAACTGATCGGTGGAAGTCTTCTAGAAAGAAAAAGTTTTTTGAGCATGGTAGAAATGGCGGAGAGCGTTACTCGCCAGAATTTTCTAGAAGTGCGTCACGCTACGATTATCTACATCGATCAAGGTCGCCTCGTGAAGTGTACGAATGGAATAACGGAGAACGTTACCCACATTCTTGGAGAGGTACGTCACGTCTTTATCGTCACGATTATCGCGATTGTTCTTCGAATGCTCGCAAAAGTCCTGTAAGGGGCGGAGATCCTCAAAATGGTGGCGACAACGACTGGCGTGACAATAGTCATTCGAGATCCAAATCCACTTCAGTTGTCTCACATAGGAATCCGCCCAGATATTCTTTAGAGAAATCCTATTCTGAAGGGTCTATGGGCTCTCTCTTGCATTCTGAGTCAGTCAAAAGGCAAAAGACAGACGAGGATAAAAATCATTCAACGGATAATAAGATTGAATCGAAACAAGAAACGCTTAACCCACTTAATAAAGAGACAACTAAGAAACTTGGACCAGAAATTCACACGACTGTGGAGAAATGGTTGCATGTTTTAAAAGTTGGTATTCCTAAAGAGGATAAAAAAGAGCTTGAAGAGAAATATCCTACGGTGGTTAACCTCACAAAGCACCCAATCTCAACCCAGAAGTTAAAGAGTTGGCAAGAGGCATTTCTCTTTAAAAAAGATAGCTCTCATATGGCTTCGCAGAATCTACCAAGTGCTGGTATGAATGCCGTAACCTTATGTCTTAATGAATTGTTGACTCAAAAAGACGTAGACTCTGACTCCTTAATAAGCACCACGCTATGTCAATCACAAGGCGTATCACTGTAATTGGAAGAATCGATTCACTTGACCCTCTTGTGAAACGTGTGTCTATTGATTATGAAATGGATGATCAGTTGTTTGGAGGAGACTTTGCGGAATGCTACAAAAAGGCTGAGGCGCTAGAAAAAACGAGTAAAGAACTCGTGAAAACAACCGAATCAACTAATAGAGGCCGACAGTCAGAATTTAAAGAGAACGCATTAAATGCTAATAACATGACAGACCAGTAACTTAAACTGGAAAACCCCTCCCAGGCGAGGAGGCTTCAAGAGGTTCAAGCCAAATCAACAGGGAGGGCGGAAGTACCCATATCAACAACCCAAAAGTTGCCAACCCCGTAGTTAAATAACGTAAGTAGACCTGCAGGTGGTTTAAGATATTTCATTGGAAATTGAAAAGACATTACGTCAGATCATTTTATACTACAGTGTATAATAGGATATGAAATTCCTTTTGTTTCTATTCCTCACCAGGAACAAATACCAAAAGAACCTTTAATTTATTCAGAAGAGAGGTTAAATTATTTTAAAAATCTATAAACGGTTTAATTGAAAAAGGAGCCATATCAGAATCTACTTCTCTTAAAGGACAGTTTATTTCTTCCTATTTTTTCGTTGATAAACCTAATGGTGAAAAAAAATTTATTTTGAATTTAAAAAATTTAAATAAAATTGTAGCTCCTCATTTTAAACTGAAATACAGGAAAACCCTTTGTAGTTTGTTGTTTAAAGATGCCTATCTAGCTACTATTGATCTTAAAGATGCTTATTTCTTGATCACAATAGCTAAACTCTTTAGAAAATATCTGAGATTTATCTTTGATGGGAATTTCTATGCATTCAATTGTATTTTCTTCGGATTGTGTATTGCACTATTCATTTTTACAAAAATAGTGAAACCCGTTGTCCAAAACCTCAGATCTAAATCCTTTTTATCAGTAGTTTATCTAAAAGATTTTTGCCTATTTGGAAAAACGAATGTTTAAAGAATATTAAGACAACGCGAGACATATTAGAAAGTTTGGGTTTCTTGCTGAATGTTGATAAATGTAACCTTGAGCCATCCAGAAAGGTGAAATTTTTAAGTTTTATATAGAATGCAAGAAAAATGAATATCGAATTGATCGACGGAAAAAGGAAAACAATTTTATATTGGACAACATAAATCAGTAGAAAATCCTCTTATAAGATCAGGGAATTGGCTAAATTTATTAGCACATTGGTAGCAGCTTGTCCAGCTATTCAATATGGTAGCTTGTATACGAAAAACCTGGAACGAGAAAAATATCTAGCTTTACAGCCCACGAATGGAAATTTTGAAAAGAGGATGGTACTGCAACCTAGTATCTTAGGTGACATAAATTGGTGGATAAAAAATATTATGACTATTAATAACCGAATTAGAATGTTGCGTTACAAGCTCGAAATTTTTACTGATTCCTTTTTAACAGGTTGGGGAGCAGTCTGCAATTGCGTTGGCAGCACATGGATTGTGGAATTTAGAGCAGCAAAAACTGCATATTAATTCTTTAGAACTGCTGGCTGCTTTCTATGGACTTAAATGTTTTGCAAAAGATTTGCGTTCATGTGAAGTGCTACTCAGAGTAGACAACACAACTGCCATTTCTTATATTAATAGAATGGGTAGCAGTCAGTATCCTTAGCTTATTAAATTATGCTAGGAGATTTGGCAGTGGTGCGAAGAGCATCAATTATGGATTTTTGCTTCCTACATCAAATCACGTGATAACTTAATTGCAGACAAAGAGTGAAATTCTACAAATAGTGAAATTCTGCCAAGTGCAACTGAATGGGAAATATCCGCCGTGGCATTCAGAAAAATTCAAAAAGCTTTCGGTCCTTTCCAAATTGATTTGTTTGCTTCAAATATTAATGCAAAATGTGTACGGTTTGTATCGTGGCAGCAGGATCCAGAAGAATTTACTGTAGGTACATTTACTTTGAACTGGGCTCATTACAAGTTTTATGCCTTTCCTCTGTTTTCTCTCATTTTGACGTCTTTGCGAAAAATAATTGCAGATAAGGCCGATAGAGTTCTAGTGGTTCCTTGTTGACCAACTCAGCCTTGATTTCCACTTTTTAAATCTCTTCTAGTGGAAGAATCATGTTCTTTCAAGAATAATCACCCCTTGACAAAGAATCTTATCCTGGCTACAGGGAGGTTATCAGGAGGTCGTACATAAGACATGGTGTTCCAGAAGCCTCCATTCCAACGTTTTTGGCTTCGCTGTCTGATGGCATCTTATAACAATACAAGCCTATCAGACTCTGGTGGAGTTTTTGCATAGAAAAGGTAATCTCTATGTTTGGCGCTTCTATTGCAGAAGTTTTGAATTTTTTAACTAAACTATCAGAGGATATAAAAGCATACAGTACTTTAAAAACTTATAGATCAGCATTATCATTAATTTTATCGGAGGATTTAGGCAATAATGTGCGATTAAAAAGATTCTTTAATGGGTTTTCAGTTCTAAAATCCCACAACGCGAAATATTTGGGACCCACAGCCAGTTTTAAGTTTTGTCTCGAAACTCTGGCCAAATGCGGAGTTTAGTTTAGAAAATTTAACTAAGAAACTTGCTATCCTCATCGCGTTAGCCACGACACAGCGTGTTCAGTCTCTTTCAAAGGTTAAGATTGGAAATATTCAGACAAATGAGGATTCGATTAGAATTATTATTACAGACAGAATTAAAAGATCGGGTATTGGTCAAGCACAGACAATCTTAGAATTTTCATTCTTTAATGATCAACCTAGCCTGTGCGTTGCAAATGTTCTCAAGGAATACAAAAAAGATTCATCCGTCAAATACAGACACTTTATTTCTAACGTTTAAAAAACCCCACCGTACAGCTACTTTGCAAACAATTAGTGGTTGGCTAAAAGAGATACTTTATAAGAGTGGAATTGACACAACAATTTTTACCGGGCACAGCACCAGATATGCCTCTACTTCTGCAGCAGCTCGGAAAGGAGGTAATGTAGAAACTATTCGTAAAGCAGCAGGTTGGACTGCTAAGTTAAATGTATTCGCTCAATTTTATAGTCGCCCACTAAGGAAAACAATACGTGATTTTGCTTCGAGCGTTTTCAATCCTTAATGTAAAAACTTATGAGAAAAATAAAGTTTTCAAATCACAAATCTGATGCTTTAAACAACTACAATTGATCTAAAGGACAATATTATGTAGTATAATTGTACGATTAAACGAACTTACCTGAAGTGAAGTTCAATCGAAATTATGTAAATACGTCTCGTCCGAATAGATCAAACCCTCCCTTTTGTTTCCCTTATATGTGTACGTGGTACAGGAGGTGCCCCATCATGGATATGTAGAGAAATGAATTTGCGCGCGCGTCTTTGAATTTCTGTGAGTTGTATCGAGCAACTAGCGTTACTACAATTGATCTATTCGGACGAGACGTACTTGCATAATTTCGATTGCACTTCACTTCAGGTAAGTTCGTTTAATCGTACAATTTTAGAGGATCTTGAGAAAAATAGAGGAAAAAGAGGAATAAGGATCCTTGAAACAAGTAAAATTACATAATTCAAAATATTCTCACTTGTCTACGGAAGGACTGAGCATTCGGTACAACAAATGCTCTGGAATATTGCATAATAGCCGCTTCGTTATTTCATCAGCGGCCGCATTCGACGGAGTACAAACCAAAATTCTATTCAAGTGCGAACCGCTTAGTTGAGAAATTGCTTCCACAATCGTGGCAGTTTTTCCAGTTCCTGGAGGACCGAAAAGTATATAAGGCGCGGGATGTGCTGTTCGTCCCAGAATTCTCTGTACTGCTTGCATCTGCTCAGGATTGTTTTCGATATTCTTGTCGAACCAATTCAAATCTCTGAAAGAATTTTAAGAAGGTCTTATTTTGCAAAAATTTTAATCTCGAGGCCTTTTTAATGTAATAAAGAATATTTGAAGGCCGTTTTATTTCGATATTTCTGCCAATTGCAAAATCAAAAACTGAAGTACAGACGTAAATTACTGTCGTATATTGGAAAAATGAAGCTTACTTCTTCGGCTGGTTGGAAACTTCCTTCAAAACAGGATGCAACAACAAAGTCAATTTGTAGTTTCTTATCAAACTAATTGCGAAATGACAAACGCGAATCGGCCAGTTTGAACAGATAAGCTTTATAAAGTATCGTCCGTCTGCTTTGTACGAGTTCAGGAATCTGAAACGAAATTTTTCCCAATCTTACAAATAAGGAGGTTCAACTTATTTACATAAATTCAAACTGAAAAACGATTTATAAATTGGAGATACATAAATAAAACAATAATTAATTTTGATGTTTTTTTTCCTTTAACGTTATTTTAATTCAATTTTAATTATCTATAGCTTATTTTGTTCTTTAAGAGCTTAAATTCAAGCTTCGCAACGCAAAATGATCTCAAAAACTCTGCCCAGCCCCATTCGGAGACGCGGGAACATTCTCATCTCTCGCTTCACTCGCAAGTTTTAGCGCGCCTAAAGCGCGCGAAGGTCGATTCGCTCGCTAGTTTGGGCGCGCTTACAGGCTCGCGGAATATTCGTCGTTTTTTACACACAGTTAAGTTTATTCCTCATGATTTACTTTTACTGCCGTAAGTAAATTTTGTAATTTTATGAATATGAACTTAACAGTCTCTCATACACATCGATTTACCGACCGTTTTTTATTCATATTTGACAGGTTTATTGAGAGAGAAATACAAATATAATACTGAAATTATGGTAAATAATAAATAATATATTGAGGCATCAATGCCTGGTGTGTTTCATATTTTTATTTAAAAAAAAAATTATTTTTGAAATTTTTTAAAAAATAAAAACTGAAACGCACCAGACATGGATGCTTCAATAGATTCTTTATTATATTCCGAAATTTCAGCATGATACTTGAATTTCCCTCTTATTAAAATAAGTTTGAGCGCGCCTAGGGCTTGCGATTATGTTTGCGACTCCGTAACATGTTATTGATTCTTTAAAACTTAAATCAATTTTAACTTTCTCAAAGCGCTCAGGACTTTTAAAGAGATTGTTAGCTTTGTTTTTGATTTTAACTTACTTAAACTTACTTACTTTTTGATTTAACAACTTACTTAAAGGCTCTATCGACCTTAAGGAACACATTCTCATCGCGATTCTCGCGCTTCGCGCTCGATGTTTTGCATGGATTTCTAAGATTGTCTAATCAATTAGGTAATCACAGTAATTTATTTTTTTCCAAAAATCTCAAAAAAGAAGCCAAATTTTGTAGTTGTTTACCAGGCCAGCATTTTCTCAGGTACACATCCGAAATTCTTCGAACTAGCCCTTTAACGTAAAAAGCTAAACCCAGACCCAGTCAAATAGATTAAAAATCCGGAAGATGGAGCTGCAGTTTCCATCCGCCAGATCGAGCCCAGACAGAATTATGGCTAATGGGCTAATCTATGGATCTATATATTTCTCAATCTATCCTTCTTCCGCAATAAACTTTCTCACTCAGGTGACACTTAAAGGGCCTACAAGCATGGTTCACAAATGACTATATTGAGAACCCTTCTATGAACTCTTTAATAAAAGTATAACCAAGTAGAGAGCCTTCAAATTTATAAATAAAAATTTTATGAAAATGTAACATGTAATGAATTAAAAGACTTGACCACCCGCGCTACCGAGTTAATCCCCACTTTAGCTCTCTGTCACACAGATAGACGGTAGACAGTGTCAATGCTGCTTTCTCAGGGCAGGCATTGCGCATAGCGCGTCATGCCTTTTCTAAATTTCTTAAGTAGTTTGTTATACTATTTCAGTTTAAACAACAATATATTAATATTATAAATTTTTTGTGTAAAAGATATTTTTTACTTACTGAGATACCTGCTTACACAATGTACCTAAATAATTTAATTGAAAATATTACTTATCTTTTCACATGTCTTTCCTGTCATTCGTAATCATAACCTGCAATCTTTTTACATGCTATTAGCATTCAAGCAATTCTGCTAAAAATTTCAAAGATATGTTGAGTAAAAGATTCAATCGCAACATTCAAGCAACAATAACATGAAAGTTAGATTCTTTGAATAAATTTTTCGCACTAACTTTTAATGTGCACGGGTTAGGTTACAGTTTTCATATTTAAAGCATTTTGTCCACTGTTACAAAGCACTTTTGACTTATTGAACACTTTTACTCAACATTTCCTCTTTGCATTGAACGTACAATAATTTAAAACTTTGAATACCTTTGAAAATCAATTCTCAAAACATTGGGAATGTCAGTTTTCACATAAAACAACTTCTCATATGATGATGAGAATGTAAAAATTAAAGAATTCAACGAAAATTTGAGTTTTTTTTATTTATTTTTTTTTTTTTGACTGAAGACAATTTTATAGGGCTCATTTAGGCGAGCTACTTTAGCCTCCTGAATTTTCTCCTTATCTCGTGTTGTTACACGAGATACGGAGAACATTCAGGAGGCTAAAGTTGTTCGCCTAAAGAAGCTCTATAAAATTGTCTTCAGTCATTTTTCCCTATCCCCTAATTCTCGAGTAAAATTGACTTTTCTACCACGTCGTAATTCGAATTCAGGGGCAAAAAATAAGTGGGTAAAACAAAATGAAAATTTTCATTTTTTGAGAGAACGATGCGAGATAAGACAAAACGTAAGGGGCGAAATTGCCCCCCCCCCCCATGGAGCTCTGTAAACCGGTGTAGAGAATTTTCCAACATTTTGTTCTTTTACCGAATAAAAGTGTAATTTTGTAATTTAAAAAAAATTAAAGATTTGGACAGAAAAAGGCATCAATTAAATATTTAAATCCAGGATTTGTTAGTTGCAGCTTTCTGAGGAATATGTAGGCACGTTAGTGCGGTCACGTGAT